>RJWJ010002935.1:0-92797 GCA_004363605.1 Indri indri
TAGGGAGGGAGGGGGAAGGGGGAGGGGCGAGGGGGAGGAGGGGACGGATATATGCATACACAAAGGGTGCAATGTGCACCCTCCGAGAGATGGACACGCTTGGGACTGGGACTTGGGGGGAAGGGGGGGGCAAGGGCAACATACGTAACCTAAACATCTGTACCCCTATAAACAACAAACAATAAAAAAATAAATAAATAAATAAATAAATAAATAAGAAAAGTAGAAAAAAGCAAAACACGTCAACTAAGAATCTTTGTTTCTGTTTTATACCTATGAACTAATAATAATCAGCGTGGGACATTTATTGGGAATTCTGCCTGAGAAAAGCAGGAGTGTTCAGCTGTTTATCACCATCAATAGCTTTGGATGCCAAAGAACTATTTTGTTGAGACTCAGAGAGTCCAGAGAGAAGTCTAAGGCAGGATTTTTCCCCCTTTTTAAAATTTGTGTATATTCTTGGGGTACGAGTGCAATTTTACTACATATATATGATCTATATATTTGATATATCGCGTTGGTTGTAAAGTCAGAGCATTCAGTGCATCCATCACTGGAGCAGCACACACTATACCCACCAAGCAACCTACCATCATCCACCCCACTCCCACCACTCCATGCCTCCGAGTCCCTGTTCCACACTCTGCTTTCCCATGTACATATTATTTAGCTCCCACTTATGAGTGAGAACATGCAGTATCTGTCTTTCCACGTCTGAGTTGTTTCACTTAGGTAATGGCCTCCAGTTCCATCCATGTTACTGCAAAAGAAATGATTTCATTCTTTTTTTACAGCTGAATAGTATTCCATTGTGTATATATGCTACCTTTTATTTAACCAGTCCTCCATTGATGGACACTTAGGTTGATTTCATATCTTTGTGATTGTGAATAGTGCTACGATAAACATATTAGTGCACGTATCTTTTGGATATATTGATTCCTTTTCCTTTGGGTAGATACCCAGAAGTAGGATTGCTGGATCATATGGTAGTTCTATTTTTAGTTCTTTGAGAAATCTCCATACTGTTTTCCATAGAGGTTGCACTAATTTACATTCCCACCAAGAGTGTATAAGAGTTCCCTTTTCTCCACATCCTCACCAATGTCTGTTATTGTTTGTCCTTTTAATAATAGCTGTTCTGATCAGTGTAAGATGATATCTCATTGTGGTTTTAATTTGCATTTATCTGATAATTAGTAATATTGAAATTTTTTTCACATGCTTGTCAGCCATTTGTCTTCTTTTGAAAAATATCTATTCATGTCTTTAGCCTACTTTTCAGTGGGGTTCATTGTTTTTAGTTGTTGTTGAGTTGTTTGTGTTCCTTGTGAAACCTGGATATTAGTCCCCTATTGGATGTGTAGTTTGCAAATATCTTCTGCCATTCTGTAGGTTGGCTGTTCACTCTGTTGATTGTTTCTTTTGCTATGCAGAAGCTTTGTAGTTTAATTAAGTCCCATTGTTTGTTTTTGTTTTTGTTGCGTGTGCTTTTGAGTACTTAGTCATGAATTTTTTGCTTAGAACAATGCACAGAAAAGTTTTCCCTAGGGTTTCTTCTAGAATTTTTGCATGTTCAGGTCTTACATTTAAGTCTTTAATCTGTGTTGAGCTGATTTTTGTATATGGTGAAAGATAGGTGTCTAGTTTCATTCTTCAGCATATGTCATCCAATTTTCCCAGAAACATTGGTTGAAAAGGGTATCCTTTCTCCAGTGTATGTTCTTGTTGACTTTAAGATCAGTTGGCTCTAAATATGTGGCTTTACTTCTAGGTTCTCTGTTCTGTTCCAGTGATCTTAAGTGTCTATTTTTAGACGAGTACCATGCTGTTTTGCTTACTATAGCCTTGTAGTATAATTTGAAGTCAGACAATGTGTTGCCTTCAGTTTTGTGCTCAACATTACTTTGACTATTTGGGCTCTTTTCTGGTTTCATTTAAACTTTAGAGTTGTTTTTTCTAGTTCTATGAAAAAATGACATTGGCATTTTGGTAGGGATTGCATTGAACCTGTAAAGTGCTTTAGGCAGTATGGTCACTTTAACAATATTAATTCTTTCAGTCCATGAATGTGGAGTGTTTTCCCATTTGTTTGTGTCATCTATAATTTCTTTTATCAGTGTTTTATAGTTGTCCATATAAAGATTTTTCACTTTCTTGGTTAAATATATTCCTAGAGTTTTTTGTTTTGTTTTGTTTTGTTTGGGCAGCTATTGTAAATGGAATTTTCCTCTTGATTTGGTTCTCAGCTTGGTCATTATTGCTGTATAGAAATGCTACCGATTTCTGGACATAGATTTTGAATCCTAAAACTTTACTGAATTCATCTATCAAATCTAAGATTTTTTCATTGGAGTCTTTAGGGTTTTATAGATATAAGATCATATCATCAGTGAACACCTTCACTTCCTCTTTTCCAATTTGGGTGCCCTTTATTTTTTTCTTTTGCTGATTGCTCTGAGGATTTTTTTTTTTTTTTTTTTGAGACAGAATCTCACTCTCTTGCCTGGGGAGAGTGCCATGGCGTCAGCCTAGCTCACAGCAACCTCAAACTCCTGGGCTCCAGCAATCCTACTGTCTCAGCCTCCTGAGTAGCTGGGACTACAGGCATGTGCCACCATGCCCAGCTAATTTTTTCTATATATATTTTTAGCTGTCCAATTAATTTCTTTCTATTTTTGGTAGAGACGGGGTCTCACTCTTGCTCAGCCTGGTCTCGAACTCCTGACCTTGAGCAATCTGCCCGCCTCGGCCTCCCAGAGTGCTAGGATTACAGGCGTGAGCCACCACGCCCGGCCTTGCTCTGAGGATTTTTATCATGAAGGGATACTGAATTTTATTAAATGTTTCCTCTGTGTCTATTGAGATGATCATAGGTTTTTGTCCTTAATTCTGTTTATGTGATATATCACATTTATTGATTTGCATCCCTGGTATAAAACCCACCTGATCATAGTGTATTATCTTTTTAATGTGCTGTTAGATTCAATTTGCTAGTATTTTGTTGAGGATTTTTATGTCTATGTTCATCATGGATATTGGTCTGTAATTTTTGTTGTTGTTGTTGTGTCCTTGTCTATGTTTGGGTATCAGGGTGACACTGGCTTTGTAGAATGAGTTGGGAAGAAGTCTCTCCTCCTCGATTTTTAACAGCAGTTTCAGGAAGACTGGTATTAGTTCTTCTTTGTACGTTTGGTAAAATTAGGCTGTGAATCCATCTGGTCCTGAGCTTTTTTTATGTGTGTTGGGAGACTTTTTTTTCTTTTTTTAAAGATTCAATCTCACTATTTGTTATAGGTATGCTCAGGAATTCTGTTTCTTCCTGGTTCAATCTTGGGAGGTTATATGATTCCAGGAAGTTATCCATTTTCTCTAGGTTTTCTAGTTTGTGAGCATATAGTTATTCATGGTAGTCTCTGATGGTTTTTTGTATTCCTGTGGTATCAGTTGTAATATCTCCTTTTTCTTTTCTAAATCTATTTGAATCTTCTTTCTTCTATCTTGGTTAGTCTAGCTAGTGGTTTATCAATTTTGTTTGTCTTTTTGAAGAAATAACTTTTCATTTTTTTGATCCTTCATATTATTTTTTGGACTTTATTTCATTTAGTTTTGCTCTCAGATTTGTTATTTCTTTTCTTCTGCTAACTCTGGATTTGGTTTGTTCTTGTTTATTAAGTTCCTTGAGGTGTGATGTTAGGTTGTTAATTTGTGGCCTTTCTACTTCTTTGATGTAGACATTTACTGCTATAAAATTCCCCCTTAGCACTGCTTTTGTTGTATTGCACAGGTATTGGTATGTTGTGTTTTTATTTTTATTCATTTCAAAAAATGTTTGCATTTCTGTCTTAACTTCATTGATCCACTGATCATTCAGGAGCATGTTATTTAATTTCCATATTTTGCATAGTTTTTGAAGTTCCCCTTTGTGTTTCTAGCATTATTCCACTGTGGTCTGAGAAGATATTTTGTATGATTTAGATTTCTAAAAATTTGTCAAGGCTTGTTTTTTGGTCTATCTTGGAGAACTTTCCATGTGCTGGTGAAAAGAATGTGTACTCTGTAGTTGTTGGGTAGAATGTTCTGTAAATGTCTGTTAAGTCCATTTCATTTAAAGTCTAATTTAAGTCCAATGTTTCTT
The DNA here is from genome assembly GCA_004363605.1 of Indri indri. Taxonomy (NCBI): domain Eukaryota; kingdom Metazoa; phylum Chordata; class Mammalia; order Primates; family Indriidae; genus Indri; species Indri indri. Next base: position 4,139 of record RJWJ010002935.1, read on the forward strand.
TATTGATTTTCTATCTTGATGATCTGTTTAATGCTGTGAGTGGAATGTTAAAGTCCTCCACTATTATTGTTTTGCTGTCTATCTTTTTCTTTAGGTCTAGTAATAATTGTTTTATGAATCTTGGAGCTCCAATGTTGAGTGCACATATATTTAAGATTGCTATATCCCCTTGTTGAATTAATCCCTTTTTTTATTATATAATGACCTTCTTTGTCTATTTTTACTGTTTTTGATTTAAAGTCTATTTTATCTGATATAAGTACAGCTACTCCTGCTTGCATTTGTTTTCCATTTACATAGAATATCTTTTTCTATGCCTTTACTTTCAGTTTATGTGTGTCTTTACAGGTAAGGTGAGTTTCTTGTATGCAGCATATAGTTAAATCATGTTTTCTAATTTGTTCTTCCAATCTATATTTTTTGAGTGGAGCATTTAACCTATTTATGTGAAAGGTTAATATTGATATATGAGGCTTTATTCCTGTCATATTGTTAATTGTTTTTTAGTTGTTTTATAAATTCTTTCTTTCTTTTTCTCTTTTTGTCTTTGTGGTTTGATGAAATTCTGTGATATTGCCATTTGATTCCTTACTCTTCCTCCTTTGTGTGATTATTTTACAAAACCTGTGAGTTATATTTTTGTGTGTTTTTGTGATGGTGAATATCAGTCATTCATTTCCATGCTTAAGACTCTTTTAGCATTTCCTGTAGGACTGGGCAAGTGGTGACAAATTCCCACAGCATTTGCTTGTTTGGGAAAGATTTTATTTCTTCTTTATTTCTGGCAGGACATAAAATTATTGGCTAACAGGTTTTTTCTTTCAGCGCTTTGAAAATGCCATTGCATTCTCTTCTGGCTTGTACAGCTTCTTTTTTTTTTTATTTCAGCATATTATGGGGGTACAGATGTTTAGGTTATGTATGTTGTCCTTGGCTTGTACAGTTTCTGATGAGAAGTCTGTTGTTAGTCTGATGGGATTTCCTTTATAGGTGACTAGATGCTTTTCTCTTGGTAATTTTAAAATTCTTTATTTCACTTTGACTTTAGACATTTTGAATATAATATACTGTGATGAACTCTTTTTTGCAACGTATTTGCCTAGGGATCACTGAGCCTCCTGTATGCGGATGTCTAACTCTCTTGCTAGACTTGGGAAGTTTTCATCGATTACTTCCCTAAATAGATTTTCTAAATTTTTAATCTCTCTTCCTCCTTAGGAGTACAAATAATTTGTAAGTTTGGTCACTTTATGTAGTCCCAGATGTCTTGAAGGGTTTGTACCTTCTTTTTTATTCTTTTCTTCTTATTTTTGTCTGGCTGCATTACTTCAAAAGACCTGTCTTCAAGTTCTGAGATTTCTTTTTCTATATAGTCTAATTTATTATTATAACTTTCAAATATATTTTGTATTTCCTATAATGAGTTTTTCAGTTCCAAAATTTCTGGGTTTTTGTTTTAAAGATATCTATCTCCTTGGTAAATTTCTCATTCGTATCCTGAATTGATTTTCTGATTTCCTGTACTGGTTTTCAGATTTCTCTTGCATCTTATTGAGCTTCTTAAAAGCAATATTTTGAATTTCTTGTCTGGCATTTTGAGGAGTTCATTTTAATTGGAATCTATTGCTGGACAATTTGTGTGGTCCTTTGGTGGTGTCATATTTCCTTGCTTTTTTGTTTCTTGTGTCCTTCCATTGATATCTGCACATCTGTGTAGCATCAATTCCTCCAATTTTTTGAAATTGCTTTCATAGGGGAGAATTTTTTCATGATGATGTATATATGTTGTTGATTTAGTAGGACATTTTGTCTTTGGTCTGGGGTGCCCATGTTAGTGTGATCATTATATGATTTCTTAAGCAGTACACATAGTCAGTGATATCTGTGATTTTCTTGGTGGCTTAGGGCATGGTTATTAGTTGAGGCAGTGGTGAAGTTTTGCTGGGGATTTAGATGCCAACTGAGCCAGTCTTTGGGCCCCAGTAGTGGCAGCAGTGGGATGAATGTGCCTGTTTTCTAGCCTGCAGAGCAGCTTATGCTGGCACCAGGGTTATTGGGTCTCGAAGGGCCAATTCTTGGGCTTCCATGTGACTTGCTCAGAAGCTAATAGTGGGATGAGTGATCTGGGTGTGTGGTCAAGACCTCATGCACCTGAACAGCTGGTGTGATGTGTGTGATGGCAGTAGCAGTGGTGGAACAACTCATTGGGAACAAACAGGTGGATGTTGGCATTACTGATAGCTGCAGTGAGTTAGGCAGGCTATTCTCCAGTCTCATAGCTGCCCACAACAGGGCAGTGGGTATGGTCCTAGATGTGCTTAGGAGAGCTTGGTCTTCCCTGTCCCTCTCCAGCTGGGTGACAGCTGCAGCCCTGTTGCCTCAAAGTTGGCCTGAGGGTAGGGCACAGCCCAGTGTTAAACTCTCAAAATGGTGCTGGCCATGGGCCTGTGACTAGTGATGGCAGGGCCCTGCTCAGGCAAGCAACATGGGCAGGAAGCTGTAGGGAGTGTGGTCCACTCATGTCTCAGTCTCACAGCAGCAAGTTTCAGGGAAGTGGGTATTGTCTTAGGTATGCCTAGGAGAAACTGGTTTCCCTATCACTCCTCAGCCAGGTAGTGGCTACAGCCATGTCAACCCAAACTTGGCCCAAACTCAGCCCAGTGTTAAACTCTGAAAATGACATCTTGGGTCTATGATCAGAGAGGGAGGGCCCCTTCCAGGCAGGCAGCATGGGCAAGAAAGAGGCCGTGGAGAGTTCAATCCGCTCACACTTCAGTCTCAATAGCAGCCTGCAGCAAGGTGGTGGGGACCTTCACAGGGTTGTGTGAGAGTCCCCAGTTTCCTCTCCCCTTCCTCAGAGCAGTGCAGTGGCAGCAGCCATGTCTGTAGAGCCCCGGTATCTGGGCTCTCAGAATGGTACCCTGCTGGAGGTGCTTTAGGCTCAGATGCCTGTGGGATTCTGTGTGGGTTCCCTTTCTCAAGCAACATCTCTGTGCAATCTCTAGGTAGCTCCCTGTGTTAGGCCCAAGCCCTGCGTGAATCAAGGGGTTCTCCTGCGGCCAAATTGTCAAAGTTCTTTTCACAGTGTGAAGCCCTCGGGATTTCTCTTACTGTTTCCTCACATCCAGAAGCTTCCCCTGGCTCTCAGTCAGTCCACTTACTTCCTATCACTTCTCTGGTGAATCCTAGCATTATCTCCTAGACAATCTATTTGAAATGTGAATATCTACTTACTATTCTGGTTCCTCCTGCTTGCAGGTAGCATGTAGGTACACACTACCTGCATCTGGTTGGCCATCTTGATCCTTTGCTGAGGCAGAGTTTTATGGGGAAGTCTCTTAGGTCTGAGATGGATAGGAAGAGGGGAAATGAACCTCCCAATGCTCCCATAGGCATTTCAAAAGCAATCACTGAAACAATGAAATGAATTTTAAGGGTACAGAGAGGATTGGGGTTTGGATGATCTTGACTAGGTCATGATGGTAAATGGGCTTTGAATGGGATTCCTTGACTTTATGTGGCTAGGAAGACAGAGTTGGCTCTTGGAAAGTATCTACAAGGTAACTTCTCACAGAGGAGAAACAGAGAAAAATGCCCTGAATCAGTTGGATGATAATGATGAAAAGGGTGAAATAAAGAATGGAAAAAAGAGAGTAAATGTTGATACCTGTTGGTAGAATAAACACTATAAAGGAAAATCATCCTTGTGAAACAAATTCTGTCAAAATGAATTTTATTTTTCAAATTTGATTTTAGTATTAAGAGTAAGACCATTTTCATTTTATCTTCTGGCAGTGTGTTGAAGCACTTTCTTAGCCTAGAATTTCGCCAGTGATCTTTCTGGGTATTTTTTTCTGTACCCCAAAATTTCAATATATTTTGATTAAACATGCTGGAAGATACAAAAGAAACATGTGTGACCCCTGCTTATCCATTTGCAAGATAGAACTGACCCACAATAAATGGAGATGAGATTCCCAAGATTTGAGGATTTCCTGGAAGGATAAAATTACAAAAACAAGACAAACAACGTTTTAGTTTTCTTAGGCTGCCATAGCAAAGTACCACAGACTGGGTGGCTTAAACAACAGGAACTTATTTTCTCACAATTCTGGAGGTTACTGGTCCCAGAACAGGGTGGCTTTCTTCTGGGCCTCTCTCCCTGGCCGCCTTCTCCCTGACTTCGCATGATCTTCCCTCTGTGTTTATGTCCTAATCTCCTCTTCTTATAAGCACAGCAATTACATTGGGTTAGGGGCCACTCTAATGACCTCAATTTATTTTTACTTAATTAACTCTTTAAGGACCCTGTCTTCACATGCAGTCACATTCTGAGTTACTGAGGGTTAGGACTTTCACATATGAATTTGGAGGGGGCACAATTCAGCCCACAGCAAACAACAAACCAACAACCCTAGGTGGATACATGGTTTCAAAATTTGTATTTTTCCAAATCAGGAATTAAAAACAACATATGATATGATTATAACTTAATAAAAGAAATAACATATTAACAGAAAAAGAAGTTAATAAGGATGTAATCAAGTAATAAAGAAGTATCCTTCAAATTAAATACATTTAAATTGACAAGCATCTCATACAGTTGTCCTTAGTTTTAGCGCCAGTGAAATTTTGAAATCTTTATTAGTGACTGTTGATGATCTGCCAAAATAGAGGACAATGTAATTGTAACATGGTGCCTGAGCTATAATTTAGTTCCAGTATTTTCAAAACCTTAATTGTGCTGGTGAAACCTTGCAGGTCTTTTATCCTTGCAGGATAAATATATCCTGAGGTCTTTTTTCTGGGAAAACCACCAGAAGGAATTATTTGGCTTATGCCCAGATTAAGCAGATGCTTTAAACGAGAAAACGAGTTTCTACATAGGTAGAAGTTTCTGTGTAATAATGATAGAGAGAGACAGAGAGAGAGGGGTTTTTGCATAAAGAATTATCATATTTCTCTGTTTGCATTTAAGCTACACTATGCCTGTGATCTGCTACTCTTTCTTACGGAGGGGCGTGTGTGTTTGTGTGTATGTGTCTTGTTCTTGTTGGTGCCTCTATTGTTTGAGAAATTGTTCACTAGTGATCAAGAGCTGAGACTTAGACGCTGATATAAACAGAAACTACATGAAGCCAAATATTCATCTCACACGAAGAGAGAACTCAACTGCCCAAGTAGAATTCGGCCTGGACTATACTGTGGATCTCCTGCTTGTGAGGCTATTAAAACAGAATCATTCATATTTGGAGACAGGTTGTTGTACTAATGTGCTCTGATGTGATTTCCTCCTGAGGCCCTATGACAAATCTCTTTAGGCAAGATTTTTGTTGATCCAAGGGACTATTCTCACCATCAATTATCCCAAGAAGAGGTGCATTCTAAAGGAGGAAACTAAGACTGATAATCAACTCAGCCCTTAGATCGGCTAACGGCGGGAAGGAGATGGAGCCTGTTTCTGCTGTCTAGATCTTCGCTGGTAGCATGAGACACAAATGTCAAGAGACAAGCTCAAGTGTACTCTGGGTGGAGGGTTAGCTACCCTCTATCCTCAGGCACACTGGCCCACTCGGTAAAGATGGCTCTTGTCTGAAGAACTCTAAAAGCAGCAATATCCATTGACAGCTGAAATAAAACTGCTTGTGTATTGCATTGAAATTACTTTCTATAACCCCTGAACCTTGAGTAAAATCTTACTAGAGGCTACAACCTGTCCCAGCTGTGCTGTGACCAATAAAAGTATGGGGTCCATGCTTGGCCCATGTGGAAAGAATTTGCAATCTTTAGACAAGATAATATACTGATGCTGATGTTATTGAATACTTTCACATTTTGTCCATTATGGATTTTTTTGAATTAATTAAAAATATTGCATCAAAATATTATTTATCTCAATCACTGGGTTTTTTGGTACCTCTGGAACTTCTGCACCCTGATTATTTCAACTCTAAAATTTCATGGTCTGTTTTACAATGAGACAAGGAGTTTAAAGTTTCCAAGTTCACATAGAATGAAACAACAGAGGTAACAAAATGGTTTTATATCATAGCAGGAGTAAGTTAAAAAAAAACATAAAAGTATTTCATGACTCTAAAAGCTGACAGCAAATATATAAAAACTTTCTCAGTAAATGATATTCAACATTGGGTATAGAAGAAAGAAGAGAAGGGAAAAGGAATAACTGTAGCTTTTGGGGTTGGGGACAGCAGTCTAAATGTGACAATCACATCAACAAATCACTGGCAGCATGAAATTCTTGCCCTAAAATTGTAGATTCTGATATGATGTATTAATATTTATTTTTGGATGCAGTACCAGGGCAAGCTGAAAATATTTCTACCCACACTTGTGATAAATCATTACTGTGGAAATATAGTATCACATTTGCAGCATGTTCTTCTTGAGCTTGGAAGAGTACAAGAATTCAAACTAAATATCCAGGAGCCTTCTGATTACAATTCCAACATGCAAAGAGTTTAGAAGTTGTCACTTCTGTCCTTTTAACAAGAAAAGCTGGAAAACCGAAAACTGTTGATTTTGGACTCATCAGATAATTGAGGTTACAGAGTAAACTGCCACCCAAATCCTGGTGAGGAATGTGAATCAGAGAGTCACAGACAATATCTGCTTGCCATGAACAGGAGCTGGTAGAATCATAAACCTACTGGAACACTTAACTGGTGATTCTGATGAATGGCTAAAGGCTGCACGTGGACTAGCTTGAGTTAAAAACTCCTGGGGCCCTGTCTGAAGAGGATTTCCACACTGTCATAGGTTTTACCTCCAAGAATCCCATCTGGTTCTCATGATAAGAACCAACAAAGATTCCTTCCTGGCTCTGGAAGAGGAAAAGAAAGAATAACCATTGTGAAACATGCCCAAAGCTTTCCCCATAACGAGAGCGAGTTCTCCAATGGAAAAGACTTTACCAGAGTCTTATCTCAACTGGGGAAGGGCATCCCTCCCACTTTAGCCGCTTTAGCCTTCTCACTTAAGAAGGGGGAAGTTAAGAAACACTTTGAAGGTCATAGTCCAGGGACACAGGGCCACTAACATACTGGGATGAAACCAGAAGACGACAGAATGCCTCACTTCCCCCCACAGCTTACCACCATCCTAACAGGGCTCCAATATATACAATAATGGATGGCTGCTACAATGTTTTTGATTCCTAGCATTTCCTTTGAATTTGTTCTTCGAAAATAAAGACGTGCAAGCTGCAAACTTATCTGAGGAGCGGTTCTTAAGGAAGCCCAGAGTCATCAGGTGAGACAAAAATAAGGACACTAGAGGAATTTGAATACTTTGGCACCTTTTTACAGCAAATATTAAATACAGCCCAATTCCTAGTCAGATTAACATAAAAAAATCACGCAAATACACTTTTTACCTTAGCTCTTATGACCTAATACATCACCACGTCTGGCTTTCAACAAAAATATTTCCAGACATGAAGAAGAAGAAGGACAAGGAGGAGGAGGAGAAAAGAGAGAAAGAAAGAAAAAAAATGGAAAAACAAGAAAAAGCAAAGGTTGAAAGATGAAGCAAGCACTAGAACTAGACTCAGATATGATACAGATTTTGGAATTATCAGACAGGGAAGTTACAATAACTATGATCACTATGTTAAGGGCTCTAAGGGGAAAAGTAGACGACATGCAGTAGCAGATGGGTAATGGAATAACAGAGACGGAAATTCTAAGAAAGGATCAGAAATAAATGCCAGAAATCAAAAAAACTGCAACGGAAATGCAGAATGCCTTTGATGAACCTATCAGTGGACTGGGCATGGGCAAGGAAAGAATCAGGGAGCTTAAAGATCTGTTAGTAGAATAGAAAGTTCCCAAACTGAAACACACAGAGAAAAAAGAATGAATAAGATGGGACAGACCATCCAACTCCGCGGAGCAATTTCAAAAGGTGTAATGTACACACAATTGGAATACCAAAAGGAAAAGACAGAGAATGACGCAGGAGAAATATTTGAAGTAATTAAAGCTGAGAATTTTCCAAAATTAATGTTGGACACTAAACCAAGATCCAGGAAGCTCAGAGAATACCAGCTGGATAAATACCAAAAAATATTGAAAGAAGCTTGATTTTGGAAAAAAAAAAAATATCCTTCCCTGTAGAAAAACAAAGGTAATATTACACTGGACTTCTGAGTGAAATATTTAATTTAATGAGAGAAAAACTCCCATCAAGCTAGAATTTTATATCCCACAAAATTATCCTTCAAAAATGAAAGAGAAATAAAGACCTTCTTAGATGCACAAAAATGGAGGGGATTTGTTGTCATTAGACTGGCCCTGCAAGAAAGGTTTAAAGTTCTTCAGAGAGAAGGAAAATGGTATAGTTCAGAATCTCAGATCCACATGAAGAGGGAAGAGTGTTGGAGAAAGAAAAAACAAAGCTAAACTAAAATCTTTTATTTTTCTTGTTCTTAAATTAAATCATTTAAGTAATACTAGTAACACTGGATTGAGCAATTATATAGATAAATGAAATAAATGACAAATGTCATAAAAGATGAGAGGGAGGAATTAGGAATACTTCAGTACAAGGTATCTTACTACATATGAAGTGGTATAGTGTTATCTGAGGTTTATCTTAGATAAGCTTAAAATGTATATGGCATTTTACTTAAAAAATTAGAAATATAGAGCTAAGAAAGAAGGTAAAATAGAATCACATAAAATAGCCAATTAAAACCAAAAGAGGTGCAAAAAGGGGGGGAAAGAAAGAACAAATGCAACAAATAAAAAATAGTTACAGAGGCTAGGCGCAGTGGCTCATGCCTATAATCCCAGCACTTTGGGAGGCTGAGACAGGAGGATCACTTGAAGTCAGGAGTTTGAGACCAGCCTGGGCAACATAGCGAGACCCCCAACCCCACACCCATAAAAAAATTTAAAAATTAGCCAGGTGTGGTGGCATGCATCTGTAGTCCTGGCTACTCAGGAGGCTGAGGTGGGAAGATCCTCCTCAAGGGCAAAGATCCCTTGAGCCCAGGGGTTCAAGGTTACAATGGACTATAATGGCACCACTGCAGTCCAGCCTGAATGACAGAGCAAGACCCTATCTCTAGAAAAATAAAAGTTAAAAACATGGTTAGTGTTAATCCAAGAATATCGATAATCACTTTAAATGGGAATGGTCTAAATATACCAACTAAAAATACAAAGCGTGTCAAAGTGGATTAGAAAGACTCAATTATATGTTGTCGATAAGAAATCCATTTTAAATGTAGAATCGTAATAAAAGTTAAGGGACGGTGAAAGATATCATACTAACATTAATTTTTAAAAAGCTGGAATAGCTATATTAATTTCAGACAAAGCAGACTTCAGAGCAAGGAACAACAAAGCGGGCCATTATATGATGATAAAGTGGTCAATTCTCCAAGAAAACAAAACAATCTTTAACATTTATGTACCTAAGAATGAAGTGTCTAAATACATTTGGCAAAAACTGATAGAACTGTAAGAAGAAATAGACAAACCCACTATTATTATAAATGGAAACTTCATCACTACTCTCTGAGCAACTGATAGTTCAAGTAGGAAGAAAATCAGTAAGGATATAGTTGACCTGAACAGCACCATCGACGAACTGACAGCTACGGAATATTTCATCCAAAACAGCAGAATATGCATTCTTCTTACGGGGAACATATGTCAAGCTCACATGGAACATACACCAAGATCAACCGTGGAACACACCTGAAAACATTTAAAAAATGGTGATCATATAAAGTATGTTCTCAGATTACAATGGAATTAAACTAGAAATAAACAACACAAAGATAGCTGGAAAATCCCAAAATATTTAGAAATTAACACACTGGTAGATAACTTATGGGTCAAAGATTAAGTCTTGAGAGATACTAAATACATTTTGAACTAAATGAAAATAAAAATACAACATCAAAATTTGCGGGATGCAATGAACACAGTGCTTACAGGGAAATTTATGGCATTAAATGCATTTCTTAGAAGAAAAGAGACATCTAAAATCAATAATCTAAGCTTTCACCTTAGGAAACTAGAGAAAGAACAATTTAAGGCTGAAGCAAGCAGGGAAAAACATAATAAAAATTAGAGCAGAAATCACTGAAATTGAAAACAGGAAGTTAATGGAGATAATGAACAAAATCAAAGCTGGACTTCAGTTAATATTTAATAATATTGTATTACTACTGGATCAATAATTGTGACAAATATACCGCACTAATTTAAGACGTTAATAGTAGAAGAAACTGAGTATGGAACTCTCTGAGCTCTTTGTATCATCTCTGCAATTTTTCTGTAAATCCAAAACTGTTAATAAGAATAATGCTTTTTTTAAAAAAAATTTAAATATCTAGTTTGAGAGGGTGAGCTCATTACTAAGCAAGTTGGCAGTACCTGCTTTTTAAAAGAAGTTTTGAGAATAACACTAACACCCATATTTTAGGGATGGCTCAGATCAGAGATGGCCATGATTCAGGCAAGGCACATTTTGGGTTCCTTGAGTACAAAATTATCTAAGATCTTTAAACAGTCACCTCTCATCCATTTCCAAATGGGGCATGACATAAATAAGTTAATAGCTTTTTAAAAGATCATGTGTAAAAGGGATACAAAAATAAGGACATGAAGAAAAGACAGAAAGGTACCTCAGAAAATAGAATTTAAAAAAAGTAAAAGTTCAGCATGACCCAAGACTTGCAAAAACAGCTTAGGTTGACAAGAGCTAGCTTTTCTTTTTAAACTAATTTGAAAGAAAGATAAGAGGTACATGGACTGCATAAGGTCAGCTTTAGAAAAGGTAGGGTATTATATTGTTGTATCACCTACTTTTGGCTGTAGGAACAGGAACGCCCCAAATAACAGGAGCTTAAACACAATAGAAAGCTGGTTCCTTCTCATTTCAAATTTGAAGGCAGATTGACCAGGGCTTGGTTTCCTCATCTATAAAACAGATGACAATTGCACATCATCATTATAAGTATTACTCAGACTTTGAGTAGGGAATGAGTTGGGCACAAATGAGAGGGACAATTCATAAACGAGTTGGGCAAGTTTCACGATGGTGGACAGAACTTAACTCTCAGGGGTACTGACTTTATACTCCTGTTCTGTGTTCTGGAATACTGGTTAAGGGTTGAGAACAAGAGAGTTTGAGAGGTGAAGTCTGGGAAGTATCACAGATGCCTCCTGGGCTAGGGCAGAGGGCAGACCATATAGTAACATTTCTCTTTCAGCTTCATCTTTTTCATGGTTTGTAGCACATCTTTGAGATTCAGGTAGTATATTAGTCTTGGTCTTAAGTGTACTATGAGTTTTTACCATTGTTAGTGTTTGGCAGAGATTTGTAATGCAAAATTTTGGAGCGGCTGCATCAGGAGTTGCTCCCCAGATGCCATTTTAAATTTGAAGTTTGTTTTCAAAACTCCTAAAAGGAAGTCTTGTTGAAGTTATTAAGGGGCTCCTAATACTTTAACAATTTGTTGACATACCGCTTATGTTTCTTAATCTTCTAATGAACATTGGGATAATCGCCTCTCCCCTGGTACCAAGTCGGAGAGCATTTGAATAGAGAACTAATAATTTGTAGAAGCTTTAGTAGGTTACATCTAGGAGGTCCTGAGAAGTGCAAAACAATGGAAGAGTTCATTGTTCATGGAAAAAAATTTCATGGCCTGTATCCATCACCTAAAGCTAAGTTACATCAGACAAGACTGCTTTTGCTAGGCGGAAGAGAACAGCCCACGTGTCTTCGGATATCTAGTTTACGTTGCATGCGACTTGCTTTGAAACATTATTTTCCCAGCCTCATATTTTTTCATATTTTCTGATTCTAATAGCATCCCTATCCTAGTTTCTGGATGTGTCATTGGTCAGAGAGCACTGGCATCATAGAAGTCTGCAGAGGAAAGTCTTTGCTTTACAGGTGGGGAAAATGCAGGTGGAAAGAAATTTGCAAAATCACCAGGTTTACACTGTGAATCAGTGGCAATGACAGGGTCCAATCTAGCTCCACCTGGCTGCAGAGCCAATTCTCTGTCCCTCACAACATGCGTACTTCCTTCCCAAAGTGTTCCTTTGTTTTGGTTTTCAGTGTAAAAGGCTTATAGATTTCCCTGTTCCTTTTTACGCCAAGCAAGCAGCTATGCAGCATTCGTTGCACAATTAGCAATTCTATAGCTAAAAACAGGGATGTTAAAAAAAAATCTATAAAGCTGTCCTGTGGGAATGGGGTTTAGGATGCTCGTTTACAGAGCTCTCTCAGCCAATGTTTATGTTATGTATGCATGTGTTTGTGTGTCTACATTTAGACTCACACATATGCACACAACACCCACAAAACTCCCTTTGATAAAAGTACCAAAGTTCTTTCTAATTGGCAACATGTAGAAACATATAGCTTATTGCTTACAAAAGAAATAAAACGCATAAACCCAACTATAGGAAAGTGAGAGTTTAAGGCAACACCAACCTTTTGAAAATTGGAACCAGTGGCCCCATGCTGTTGGTGATTTTATTCACCATTCCATTCTCCTGTTATTTGAATTGTACTTGTCGAATAGAGTAAGACTAAACTCACATACCATCAGCATTGCTGATAATGCTAATCAACTAGAAATCAATGTAATGAACTCCAGTCTGAAATTCCACAAATGTAAGGCTTCGAGTTGCACACAAGGCATTTCTATTGTATTGTTTTAAAATTTAAAGTTTTAACATTGCATTAAGTTTAATGTAAGAAATCCATACTTCAAGAAAAGCTTCCACTTAGGCATGAATTTTGTTGAAGAATATGTCAGGGGCTTCATACCTAGAGAGATTTAAAAACAGCATGAAGCTAAAACCAAAAATATGTTTTCAGGAAAAAAAAAAATTGTTCCCTGTGGTATAGATTTTTTTCCTCCCCATATAAGGAAATAAGATTCCAGTCTATTCTCTCAGCAGCCCCCGAGGAATAAGATCATCCATCCAGTAGGGAATGGCACTGGATAAAATAAAGATAAAAACCACCCTTTGACTTCTGATATTCTATTTTTCTGGTGCCTGCTATTACTAGTTTGGAAAAATATTTGCCCTTTGAGGTTTTAACTTTTCCCAGCTGTTGCCATACTTGAGAAAGTGCAAAGACTGTAAGTCTGGACATAAATTCGGACGCAAATTTAGAGTTTTCACAAAGGAAAAAAATCACAAGATACTTAATAAAATGCTTAGTGGACTATAGAGTCTTCTAAAATACCACCTATTAGCCACTGAACACAGAGTTGTTACAGACTTATTTATCAGAGAACATAGTTACTATGTCTTCCATATATCAACATTTTTTAAAAACTCCAACTAATAAAGCCATATTCTCCCTCTTAAATTCTTTGATCCTGAATAAACACGGAATCTTTATTCAAGTGGATGCTAACTTCATTCTTTGGGACATTTCTTCTTTTCTAAACATACAGCAGTGGTAGACAAACTATAAAATGAAGAAATAAAAAGACACAATGATACTCCAAACCAAAATACAGATCTATGTAGACTAGGAACCAGCAACCGAACAGAGAGAGGTGAGTGAGCTGAAGAGCCCGGGCTGTGGGAAGGGCAGAGCTTGGCTGTGTTGGGACAAATTCCTCCATAAGAGACAGGGGCCAGAATTAGCTCACCACGACGCAAAGCTAATGTGGTTCCTCCGCTCCTGAAATACAAATCAGAATTTCTGCTACTGATCACTGCTTGACACTAGGGTTTCTGTGACATTGTGAACCTAACGAAGAGGGAAGACACAGACCCATAAACAAGAACTGCATGCAACAAGCATGGCTTGTGGCTCATGGCTGAACTGCAGTGTCTCCAATAGCGCCTGGTGGGATGACTTGGTTCTGCACTGGGCCTCCTGGCAGTGGGTGGAAGCAGCGGCCCGACAGGTGGGGCGAGTACACCAGGGAACAACCTCCAAAGAGCCTACCAACCAAATATCAGATTGCTTGATGAAATATAATGCCAAGAAAGAAAACTGGCAACATCGTCATCATGTAAATGTGGCTCAAATACAAACAATAGGACAATCTGAAAGAAGACTGTAACATAGATATTTTAAGGCACTTGATGAGAAAATTAAGGGAAACATCCTCTCAAAAAAAGGAAAAGGGAAAGAAAAAATTGTAAGTCAAACTAGGCATAAATGAATCAAGAATGGGTGAACATAAAAAATAACTAATGAGAAATATTAGAAATGAAAAAATAGAAATATACCTTAAGAAATGCAATAAACTATCTTAGACATAACGGAAGGAAAAAATTAGTGAATGAAAATATTCACCCAGAAATAGTGGTTAGATTGAAGGGCTTCCCCATGTACCCAAGAGAAGGTCCAGAGAAAGAAAATAGAGGGAATAGTGGAGAAACGATATTTAAAGAGATTAGCTAAGGCTTTCCCAGAATTGAATTCAAACACGTTTTTAAATAGGAAGGGTAGTCCAAGTACCAAGGAAGATGAATTAAAAGAAACTAAAACAAGATATAATATTGTAAAACTCTCTAAGAAAATGTAAAAGTTACTAGGAAGACAGATTACCATGTGTCAATGACTGAAGAGTTATTATCAGCAAAGATAGATACATAGAAAGAATAGAATAATACCTTAAATGTCCTAAGGGAGAATGATTATCAGCCTAGAGTTTTATACCCAGAGAATGAGGGATCTATTACGACTAACAGTTGGTCACACACACCTTTTCAATTAAAAACAATAATAACAACAAAAAAATCTGTTAAAGGATGTACTTCAACAGGAAGAAAAAAAGTAGTTTTTTGTTTTTTTTGAGACAGGGTCTTGCTTTGTTGCCCAGGCTGGAGTGCAGTGGCGTCATCAGAGCTCACTGCAGTCTCCAACTCCTGGCCTCATGGGATCCACCTGCCTCAGCCTCCTGAGTAGCTGGGAATACAGGTGCATGCCACCACATCTGGCTAATTTTTTTAAAAAAAATTTTATAGAGATGGGGTCTTGCTATTGCTCAGGCTAGGAAGAAAATTGAACCCAGAAAGGCATTGAGGTACAAAAAAATAATGCAAATATAAAAATAGATAAAATATTTTGGTGAGAATAATATGGATCATAAAAATAAAATTATACCTTTAAGCAAAAAGAAAAGGAAAAAGCATGAAAAAAGAAATGAAGAAGCAAATAAAAAGTATGGTGAAAGGAAAAAAAAAGCAAAGAAAGAAAATAAGATAATATTTGGGTTACAGATATGCTAAAAGCCCTGACTTCACTACTGCACAATTCATCCATGTAACAAAAAACCACTTGTACTCCCTAAATTGATTGAAATTTAAAAAAAGAAAGAAAATAAAAACAATTCCAGTTATGTAAATAACCACTCTAAAGATAAGACAGATTAAATTAACCTTTTAAAAAGACTGAAATTATCAGTTTGGATAACAAAATAAAATTTAGTTGTATTTTGTTTACAAGAGGTATATGTTAGAAATTTTAAATTAAAGGAATGCTTAGTTACACAAGATATGAATATTAAAGGAACATGGGAGAAGGGTGCACAGAACCGCTCTGTACATTTCTTTATTGTTGCGAGTTTCTGTGAATACATTGTTATTTTGAAATAAACAGTTATAAAGAAAGGGGGGTGGTGGAGAAAAGATATACCATTCAAATATCAACCAAAAGAAAGAAGTATAGTAATATCAACACCATATACAATCAAATATAAGACAAAAAAGAATTAATAGAGATTAAAAAAAGATCAATCCATATTGATGTGATGGAACAATCCACTAAGAAAATATAATTATGAACCTAAATATACCCATAATAAAACCCAGAATTGTATAAACCAAACTCTGATAGAATTACCAGAATAGATGGGCAGAATTTCATAGTGATAAGATTTCAATATATCTCTATCCCGTAAATTAGACCAAAAATTAGTAAGGATCAAAAGATTTAAAAAGTAAGCTAGCTTTATCTATTAATAATACATATCTAGAACTCTGCCTCTAACAAATAGACATTATGCATATTTAAAGTGCATTTAAAAAAAGTATACAGGACATTTCAAAAATTAACCACACACTGTATTGCTAAGGAAGTTTCAGCGAATGTCAAATAGTGAACGCGATACAAACAGTGTGCTTTCATCATAATTCAACTAAATGAGAAATCAATGATAAAATCAGTTTTTAAAATATCCATATGGCTGTACACCTAAAAATTTACTCTAAAAGTGTCTCCGTAAAATACTTAGAAGTGAATGATAATGAAAGCATGGCCTATCAAAATTTATAGGATTCAAATATCCACATTTAGAAGTAAATTTATAACGTTAAATGCATTCATTTAAAAAAAACAAGAAAGATGGAAAAGAAATGAATTAAGATGTTTTCTCAAGAGCTAGATAAATGAATGCACTTAAGGTAAGTACGAAGGATGGAAATAAAGAGAGGAATAGAAATGAATGAGATATAATATAAGAAGTAAAAAGGTCAAAAAACTAGAGCTGGATTAAGTAAAAGAGACAGAAAACAAATAAAAATATAAGAAATTTAGAAATCCTGAGTATTTTAAACCAATTAATTTGAAAAATTACAAATTTATAGTTATCTAGAAAAATGTTATTAACAAAATTAGCTCAAGAAAAATAGAAAAACTCAAAAAAGCGATACCACTTTTAAATTCACTAATATTATCAAAGCCTCTCCTGACAGGTATTAAATGGTGTCAAATATGAGTGTCAAATCAAAGGTCAAAATGGGAGATGCTGAGAGTTGCAGACAGATTATTTGAGACATAGCCATTTTATTCATGGATAATTCTGTGCAGTTTGTTCTTTTTCCCCAGAGAGAAGTAGAGGTTTTTCAGTTAACAATGGTTAATTATTCTCTGATTTATCCTGGGGAGTCTGACTTGTTGTAAACAATATTGGAACAATAATTTTTTGGTAAATAATCTTTGTCTGCAGTATTGATGATCTTAGGGAGAAATTCTCGACTGTGGAATTTCTGGGTCCAAAGTTGAGCATAATTTACCCCCAATGCACTCATCAGTTGAGAAAACACCATCCCAGGCACCAGCTCCCAGCGCTGCGGGGGAGTAGTGATCCTGACCACACGGAGCTGGAACAGATAGGGTCTTAGGACTAATCCCACCACATCAGATCCTTGCTCACTCAGTTACTGCCAGGAGAACAAACTTCTCCAGTCAACCTTTATGTCTAGTGAGATCACATAATCTATTGTCTGAACCTGGACATATACTGAACTGCATGTCAGGATGACAGACATCACCTGGGACAGTCTTGGGAAAACTGGTGACATTTTGTCACCCTAATCACGACCCACCCTGTTCAGAACACTCCCCCATGAATCTAACTTCATCCTCTACACCCCTCGCCACTGCCCATAATCATATTTTTCATGGTGGCCTTCAGGGCTACAATCAG
The DNA here is from genome assembly GCA_004363605.1 of Indri indri. Lineage (NCBI taxonomy): Eukaryota > Metazoa > Chordata > Mammalia > Primates > Indriidae > Indri > Indri indri. The sequence goes on from RJWJ010002935.1 coordinate 21,594, forward strand.
CAGATCCTCATCCATTCAGGTTCTTTGCCAAATATTTCTTTCACTTCCTGAATTCACCTAAAATGTGGCTCTCCCTTGTGAACACTCTGCTCTCTTCAACCCTGCGGTTAATTTTAGGTGTCAGCTTGACTGGGTTAAGGGTGCTCAGAAACATTATTTCTGGGTGTGTCTGTGAGTGTCTGTGGAGGGAATTAGCATTTGAGTCAGTAGGCTGGGTGAAGAAAATCTGCCCTCACCAACGTGGGTGGGCACCACTTAATCTTTTCAGTGCCAGGATGGAACAAAAAGGTGGAGGAAGGGTGAATTTGCTCTCTTCTTGAGCTGGGACATCCATCTTCTCCTGCACCGGACATTGGAACTTCTGGTTCTTAGGCCTTAGGACTCCAGGACTTAACACAGGCAGGGCCCCTGGTTCTCAGACCTTCAGACTCAGACTGAATCACACCACCAGCTTTCCTGGGTCTCCGGCTTGCTCATGGTAGACTGTGGGACTTCTCTACCTCTGTCGGGTCAGCAGTTTGTTCTCAGTTCTTGGTGTGCTCTTGGCTGAAGAATGACAAGATACACTGAAAGCAAGGTAAGCATAGAACGAAGTTCACTGAGGAAGAGCAAGATAGGTTTACAGAGCAAGAGCAAGTTACATTTGCCACAGATGCGGAATGGGACCTCTGTCATAACAAGAGGCCCTGATTATAGTCTGAGGTCCTATTTTTATACTGTCTGGATTGGGCCTGCCTCATGGTTCAAATGTCACCATTGAACCACTTTGATGGAACAGTTAATGCCATGATAATTAGCCTTAGGTTACTCTAGGTCATTTTCCAGACCCTATTGTGCCTGGGCTGTCTGGCCCTGGGCTGGGGAATTCCCTGCATTCTTTTGCAGATTGGCAGAGTGTGTCTCCTTTCCCCAGGTGTGGCAATTGCTTGGGCCAGGATCAAGGTGGGGCAGCACCAAGGCAGGATGCCCACCTTTGTCCTTCTTCCCCAGGTGTGGCAATTGCTCAAGGCAGCACCAAGGCAGGCTGCCTGCTTTTGTTCCTAGGAGAGCCGGAGGTGATTTACTATCTACCTAACACCTCTATAATTCTGTCTAATTCCTATAACAAATCTCTTCTTATATATCTATTTATATCCTATTGGTTCTGTTTCTTGGGAGAACCCTCACTAATACAAACTCTCTCAAGTGGAGCTATTTTGTCTCTTTAGAGAGACCTCAAGAGACAAAGCCTCAAGGCCTCCCCTGACAGGTATTAAATGGTGTCAAATATGAGTCTCAAATCAGCTTAACTCACACCCCCAAACAGGAAAAGACCCATCAACAAGTAAAATGGGTAAACGAATTGTGGTTTTCCTACAATGAAATACTTTTTAGCAAAAAAGAGGAACAAACTTTTTTTTTTTTAAAGACAAGGTCTCACCCTGTCGCCCAAGTTGGAGTGTGGTAGCATAATTACAACTCACTGCAACTCCTGAGCTCAAATGATCCTCCCGTCTCAGCCTCCCAAGTAGCTGGGACTACAGGTGCGTGCCACTGCACCCAGCTAATGTTTTTGTTTTTTTGTAGAGACAGAGTCTTACTATGTTGCCCAGGCTGGTCTCGGACTCCTGGTCTCAAGTGATCCTCTTGCCTCAGCATCCCAAAGTGCTCAGATTACAGGTGCGAGCCACCGAACCCAGCTTGGAATGAACTATTTTTTTTTTTACACAATCCAAAGCTTGGAGAACAGACTGAACTATTGATACACACAACATGCATAAATTTTTAAAACATCATGCTGAGTGAAAGGAGCCAGAACAAAAAAGTACTTACTATTTGATTCCATTTATATGAAATTCTAGAACAGACCAAACTAATCTATAAAGTTGGGAAACCAATCGGGCCAAAGGGAGGGAACAGAAAATTGACTGCACAGGGACATGAGAAGACCGGGGTGGTGGAAGTTCTGTGTCTTAATTGTGTTGGGGGCCGTATCCACAGTTAGCGTTGGATGAAGCAGGCAATGCTCTTTCTCGGTCAAGCAAATGAAAGCCAGTTTTCTAGATTCTAATAAAGGCAGCAAGAGACACTTAGTATGAAATTTTCCTCCATTTTCTTCTTCTAAATGCTTGGCTTTCTGCAAGAATATGGATTTTGTTTCCTGAGATTTCCAGTGAGGTACTTGAAGAACTCTCACTGAAGCTATTCACAAATGTGAAACTGCAGGGTTTTGTGTACGGTCTTCTGGGTACTGTTTTCTGACATTGACCCTGATTCATGCTGTACTATTTCAGCATGATGCCGATGTTCTCAGCAATCCTCAGGTGTTTTTTTCTCTTGACTCCCCATCAGCTTCAAACCTCAGATCCCTGCCTCTGTCTTCAATCCAACTTCTGAGTCCAGAGAGACACAAAGGCTGACATAACTCACCACCAAATTCGAGTCCGTCGAAAATTCCAGTTGCCTGGTTTGAAGTTGATCTTTCTGCACCTCTGAAGCATTTTGATTCATCTGTTCTGATTCCCCACCAAGGCCTGTGTTGTGGTCATGCCGGCCATCCTCTCCCTCTCACCCTCCCTACAACTTGCATCTGCCAGTGACTTTGCTTCCAGTGTTACTGAGAGGATAAAGCCATCAAATGTGACACCCTTGGTTACACGTTATTCATTCCTTCATTTTTTCCCTTGCTTCTGCAGTTCCAGCTTTGCCAGCAACCTAACCCTAGGCAGGCACCCCTCTTCTTTCTTTCTGTTCGCTCCTCCTGCCATGGCAGCTGGCAGGGTCTGCTGCATGTGTGTGGTATTCATTGCCATCAAGGCTTTCACCGCCCCCCCTTTAAAAAAAATCTCATCCCATACAAAGATATTCCAGAACTCTTACACAAGTCCCCATCCCATTTACCAATTGTACCAATTATACCAATTGTACCACTTTGTCTGCTCACCATCAATGTGTGAGAGGGAGTGTCACTGCGCCCAGCAGTTTTCAGAGAGGGGTAAAGCACAGTAGCTAAGAGCCGGGGCACAAAGCCCGTCTACGGGGTTTAGAGGTTGGCTCTGCCAATTACTAGCCACGTGACGTTGGCTAAATTACTTAAATTTGGGGGCTTTAGTTTCTTCATCTGTAAAATGGGGACAATGATAGTACCTACTAATGATGAGTTGTTGCAAGAAGTGGCTGGCAGGTTAAAGTACTTAGAATAATGCTATGTAATAGCGTTTAGTAAGTGCTAGAGACGCATTAATTCTGTGCCTTTGGATAGCCAGAAACGGCTTCTGTTGGGGCAGTCTTCTACAATTAATAGTGTTGAAAATTGATTCACATGTTTTTGGTCTTTTGTTATCTTTTGGGAAATGCCTGTTCAGATTCTTCGACAATTTATAATGGCTTATGAGTATTTCCTCATTCGTTTTCAAGCTCTTTATACTCTAAGCCTATTAACTGTTTGTTATTTGTTGTTTTATTATTTGAAAACATCTTTTTAGTCTGTTATTGGCCTTTCAATTTGTTTATAGCATCTTACATCCTTTTTTTTCTTCTATGCCTAGAAAATTCTCCCCATGATTATATCAGTTAAAGTTTCTGTATTCTGTATTTCCTCCTTCCGCCTTCCTGCTTCCCCCAATCTGGAGGCTAATACGAAGTGCTTCGAGTTCTTTGGAGGAGAGTCTCTGGTCTCAGGAATGCTCGTTATTCCATTTGGGGACTGTTTGGTAAAGAGATAACTTGGTATTGTGCTCGTAAATCAAGGAACTTGCCCTTCAGTCTCCTTAAAGACTGAGGACATTGCTAGAGAAGTACCATGATTGGCTGAAAAAGATGTACATTTGAAAAGCCACGTATAGGGAATGTTAAAAAAGAAGCCTACTTCTCCAGATCGAATACTGTCTTATGTGGATTTCCCTTGGGAAACCAACCTCCAGGGATTGTTGCTACTGTTGCCTTTGCTTCTTGGCTATTTGTCCAGCTAAGTTGAGTGGAGCTTCTGTGCGGTGTCTGATCTCCCTCTCTGCTGGAAGCTTCCTCTTGTTACTGGCCCTGTTGCAGCCCAGCGCCTGGAGGCAGACATTTTGCACACTATTTCCTGCAGAGTCTTGCTGCAGGTTTTCTCTAGGAAGGATGACAATCTGGAATGTTCTCAGTGGGCAGCCCTGAGACCTGCAACCCCTGCCTGGAAACTCTTCAGTAGGTTGGCAATGTAGGAAAAGCCATTATCCAAGAAGTCTGGAGGAGTTCATCTCCAGGTAGGATCATTTGACTTTTGGGAGATAATAGAGTTAGCCAAGATGTTTTTATCTGAAAATCATTTCTGTCTCATAATTCTGCTCCCTGGAGGCTCTAAAAATAGCAAAAACTGACAAATTATGTTTTTGTTGTGGTCCACTTTCCTTTAATAGGCTAAAGAACATTTTTGGCTCTACACGAGAGTGTATCTTTGCAGCTGTGTTCTTCGGAACTGTTTCATCTCAGTGTTTTGGATATTTTTCCGGCCTTTGATAAAGAATCTTATTCTTAAGCTGCTTTATCATGACAGGTGTTCATTTTGCTCAGAACTTCTTAGTCAGTTTAGGTGAATGTCAGGCAGAAACTCTCCTCTCTTCAAAAAGAAATGCTACAGCAGAGTAAGAATAAGGAAAGCCTTGCCTGAGCCTTTTTAATAAAGGGACTCTTTTGCGTTAGTATAAGTTGTTTGGTGACCTTGAGAGTGACTTGCTTGCAGAAGAGATTATTCAGAGGTTACCTTGGCTTTCAAATTAATAGCAGTTTGTTAAAAAAAAAAAAAAAGTTCAAAGCCCTACTTCTTACTCACCTTTAAATTACAAATCTTATTATACTTATAAATCTAGCAAATTTTAACAGACACTCTTAAGGGAGTATAGTGGGCTGAACAGTATTACCCAAAAATTCATGTCTACCCAGAACCTCAGAATAAGACCTTATGTGGAAATAGGGTCATTGTTGATGTAATTCAGGTAAATATCGAGATGAGACCGTATTGGGTCAGGGTGGCTCTAACTCCAGTGAGAATGCCTTTATTAGATTCAGAAAAGAAGAGAGAGACACAGAATAGAGCCATGTGAAGACAGGCAGAGATTAGAGTTAATGCTGCCACAAGCCTAGGAATACCAAGAGCCACCAGCCGCTGAAGCTGAAAGAGTCCAGGAAGCATTTTTCTCAAGGATCTCCAGAGGGAGCATTGGCCATGCTGACACCTTTTATTTCAGACTGTGGCCTCCGGAAGTGGAAAAAAGAGAAATTTCTGTTGTTTTAAGCCATTCAGTTTGTGATAATTTCTTATGGCAGCCCTAGAAACGAATATAAGGGAGTTTTATTTTTGGTTTCATTTACAAGCAAATTCCTTTAAACAATTTAAACTTCAGTTTAAATATTTGATGACCTTTTTAAATACTTCAATTATCTGACAAATGAACCTTCCAAGATACTTGGGTCCTAATTAATTATCCCTTTCCCTGTTTTGAACATGTCTGTTGCTTTCATTTTTTGAAACCATAAAAACCACATCAAAATGTTTATTAGTTATAAACTATTGCTATGTACTTTTCTTCAGTGAGGTAGACTACCATTAAAACCATTAGCATGTGAGCTGGTCCAGTGCACTTGGTTGGTGTGAGCAGAATGCTGATGAGAGCAAAGTACCAATTAACTCTAATGGGAAAAAAAAAAAACTGTGTCCTTCATGGCCAGAACTTTTTTTTTTTTAAGACAGGGTCTCAAGTGGAGAACTGAAGACATTAGCTAGGTGATTGAATTGTTCTGCTCCAGTATTCTAGATGATTATATTGATTCTCCTGTTTAGCTTGTATTATGCAGGTATAACTTTCATAAATTATCAAAGATAAAACATATGAGATTAAAGAGAAGAGATCAAAACTGTAAAAAAAAAAAAAAAAAGACAGGGTCTCACTCTGTTGCCTGGGCTAGAATGCAGTGGCATCATCACAGCTCATCACACCTCGAACTCCTGGGCTCAAACCATCCTCCTGCCTCAGCCTCCAGAGTAGCTGGGACTACAGGCGTGCACCACCACATCCAGCTAATTTTTCTGTTTTTTGTAGAGATGAGGTCTTGCTCTTGCTCAGTCTGGTCTGGAACTCCTGGCCTCAAGCAATCCTCCCACCTCAGCTTCCCAAAATGCTAGGATTGTAGGTGTGAGCCGCCATGCCCAGCCAAGACTGGAATTCTTGATTCACTTAACATGTGCATGCCGTTGGGTTACCAAGTGGAGATGTACCCATCCATCATTATTAAAAGATAAAACTCAAATATTTTGGTTGGTGTCTCTGATGATATGAACTTCATTTTCCTGTAGAGAACATGGTTTATAAGAATATCTCTGAAAATGGCTGAAACTTCATTCAGACATGCATCTCGTAGGAAATGTTTTTCCAAAAGGCAGGAAGATGGGAGACCAAGAATTACTACATTTCATCACCGGGCGATAGCAGAATGAGCTTCAGAATACAGTTTTAACACTGTATGGCTGGGGGCACGATCCCTCTGTCTTTAACTGGCTACTCTTTTTTGAGCACTAAAGCCACCTGCATATTAATTCATCTTTTGGATCTGCCCTTTGCCACAGAACTGTTCTTAAGGAACTCTCTATGAGTTGCTTATAGATGAGCTATATAGATGAATTATATATTCACTTAGTGAGATTGTATCATTTTACTCTATACCTCAGTTTTCTCATCTCTAAAATGGGAATGATAATAGTACCTACTTGATAGAGCTAATTACATGAGTTTAATATAAGAACATACTCAGACTAGCCTTTAAACTGGAAACACTATGTAAATGTTAGCTATTACTTCTTCTTTAGGCTTTTAACAGGGAACATATCTCTTTTGTATACCAGTATATCTATCGTGCCAAGCTATTAATGCTTGGAAAAATAGTGGATGCTCAGTGAAGATTCATGAGTGACTTAATAGCAATTGAACAAATGCATAGAGGATCTGATTTTGCCTTGCCCTCTTGCCCTGTTTATTTTTTATTTCCTTAAACTCTGTAATTCAGGGATTAGGAGCAGCTAGCTGCTTATGTTCATAACTCAAACACAAAAAGAGCTCAGCGGGTCTGAGAGGGACAGCAGCAATGTTTTGCAACCACTACAACTTAGGCAGTGAAAGTTTATTTTCACATTAGCTGTTTTCGTCAATGTAAGTTGCTTAGAACATTATTTTTGGAGTGTTAGACACTGAAACACTGGACTGTAAATCCAAAATTTTCACAGCGATGCTCCCCAAAATTTCCTTTATTCCTTCAACTGAAGAATGAAAATAAAAACAGAAATATATTCATGGATTCATATCTAGTCAATAATTCAATTAACTTGCTACAATAACTAACCATCCCCTTCTCAGAGTTAACTTCCCGATTCTCTCAAATTGTGGACTTATTAATATTTGCCAGGCGAGGAAGGGCAGATCAGAGGCTGGGCTTGCACTGTGCTCGACAGTCATAGTTCCGCCAACTGGACTTCAAAAAGCCCAACTGCAATCTGGTGGTTTCACTTGAGGTGTATTTTTCCAGAGAGACAATGTTAGGATTTAGTTTCCGTAACCAGACCGCAGAATCCAATTAATCCTACTATCCATGAAGGGTAATTGGGGAGGAATACCACTAGAAAAATCCAGCCACCATTTGTACCGATCTTTGTAGGGGATGTTTTTAGACTCTCAATTTAGGGAGTCAGAAATGCATCTGTCTTAAAAGTGAAATTAGGGATTACACTTCTCTCCACCCTCCACTTGCTGTCTTTGAAAGAGATGACGCTTCCAGTCTTCACCTAGGGAGGAGATGGCTCCTCTGCACAGATAAAGGACAAGAATGAGAAAACAACAACCATCTTCAGGGTAACCTGTGAACTTAGTCTGGCTTTTTTGAGGCCCCAGCACTTGATCTATGGCATGCTATGAACTCTGCTATTATTAATCTGTACTTCCAATTAGAGCATGATTTTTATTAAACGAGTTCCTAGATTAATCCTCAATATAACCTTTATCATCATTGTCTAACCCTAATGCCTGTCATATACTAGGGGCTATGTAATTGTTGAAATGAAATCCCTCTGGTTTCTAACCCTTCCTAACCTGTTCAGGAGAATTATATAATTTGATAGTTTCTTCTCCACCTCTCCTGTCACTCAAGGAAGAACTCAGCTTTTTTTTGACTTATCTTGTGAATTTCATTGCAAAAAGTAAAATAAAAATAGGGCATCTATTTCCACCCAATGCCCCGTAGGGAAAGACAATAGGCCGTGTATCTGATAGGTAGATGTGCTGGCTGCGTTTCATTGTGCCAGCCTTTGTGAACCTTGGCCCCCCCAGGTAAAGGGAGGGGTCACCTTTCCCAGCGATTCTCCCAGCCTGTGGCTGACTGTAACACACACCAGCCAGCCGGTCAAGTGACGCCGAGTGGTAGAGATCTGTTGGGTTTCAGTGCGCCCTAACATTAGACTGTGTCCTTCCTGCCTTGGTTTATCTGAGATTCTCTGCATCGTTTCAGCTACTATCCCAGCTTTTATCCCTCTATTTGAACTTCCATGCCTAGGACTCAGTTTCTTCAAACCAAAAAACCTTGACCAAGACAATGGAGTTCAGTCTTTAAAGACCAAAAAACCCAATCTTCTACCTTTTAGAGGAAAACCCCACAGGCCTTTACAGGAACAGAGAAGGAGAGCAGGGTCTGAGATCTGTAATAACATTTATGAAATCAGGCATAGTGTGTGCTGGTGAGCTGGCTCTCTCGGGGAAAAAATGCCCTGATTTGTAGTGTTTGCCAGTTTTTGAGGTCTGAATACTCCCACCTTGCTGATTTAAAGCTATTGATCGTTTAACAACTGTCTTAGTCTGTTCGCATTGCTATAAATGAATACCATAGGCTGGGTAATTTATAAAGAAAAGAGGTTTATTTGGCTAATGGTTCTGCAGGCTGTACATGAAGCATGGCGTCAGCATCAGCTTTTGGTGAGAGCCTCAGGAAGCTTCCACTCATGGTGGAAGGTGAAGAGAAGCAGGTATCACATCGCGAGAGGAAGAAACCAAGAGAGACAGGAAGGAGGTGCCAGGCTGTTCTTAATAATCGGATCTTGCAGGAAGTAATAGAGTGAGAACTCACTCATTACTGCAAAGGTAGCACCAAGCCAGTCATCAGGGCTCCAGCTCCATGACCCAAACACCTCCCATCTCCAAAATTCAGGATCAAATTTCAACATGAGATTTGGAAGAGAGAAATGTTCAAACCACTTAACGGCCAACTTTAAAAGTTCTTGTAAATTTAACAACAGGTTCCTTCAAGCAAGCCAATAAGAGCTTGTTCTAGAAAGCTTTGTGTGAATAGAACCCTCTGGAATCATACAATGTGGGAGCCTTGTGTGTAAAAGATATAGAAGAATTAAGCCTATTGGTCACATACACCTCGATGTCAAGTGTTAGATCAGTTTTCTCACTTTAGTGATATTAACTCCTGTGGAATGGAGATTTGACTGATGGACTAGGTAGTTGGCTTTTAGAGGGAATGCCAAGAACATCAGCGTAGCTCAGGCTTATTCTGTTTTGATTTCTGTTTTAAATAACTTTTAAACTAAATTTTGTATTTTAGAGTAGGTTTAGATTTACAGAATAGTCATGAAGGTTGTCCAGGAGAGTTTCCATGTACTCCACATCCAGCTTCTCCTATTATTAGCATTTTACATTAATATGGTACCCCATTTGCCACAATTAGTGAACTCACGTTAATATATTATTATTGACTAAATTCCATACTTTCTTTAGATTTATTTAGTTTTTACCTTATGGTTTTTTTTTTCTGTTCCTGGATCCCATCTAGGAAACCACGTTGTGTTCAGTCATCATGTCTCCTTAGGCTCTTCTTGTCTGTGACAGTTTCCAAATTTTTCTTATTTTTGATGACCATGACAGTTTTGAGAAATACCGGTCAGATATTTTATAGAATGGTCCTCAACTGGGATTTGTCAGATGTTTTTCTCATGGTTAGAGTAGGGAAGACAACAGAAGCTAAGTCCCATTTTCGTCATATCGTATCAAGGTACACACTGTTAACATCATTTATTACTGTTAACGTTAACCTCGATCACCTGGCTGAAGAAATGTTAGGTTTTTCGACTGTAAAGTTATTCTTTATTTTGACTCCGACTTTTTACCCTGGAGAGATACGAATACAAGAGATACCATATGTTTCATGTCAATGGTTTGACATGGTTTCATCTATATATTATAGCTACTTTGTTCTAGATATGTTTTTTAAACCTCGCTGACCATAAAAGTCACAGTGGAGCTATAAAAATGCATATTCCTGGATCCCCCAAAGATTCTGACTTATTCGGGCAAGAAAGTCCCCTGGACAGGAATCTACTTTTCTAACAAGCACAGGTTATTCTAATACAGTGGTCTCTACACTTTTGAGAAAATCAACCTAAACCATAAAAGGAAATTTAAAAATTCTTGACATCACTTAGAAGTTGCCATTTCTATTTATGTGATGCTGGAGTGGAGAAAAATTTCATGGTAAGTTGCCTTTTTGACATCACCCCGGGCCATAACATACAATCAGTATCTAACCCAAATCTTTCGACTCTTAAAAGGACTTTCATACCCGTCCTGGATGGGCAGGGCCCCTTTCCAACGCACTGCAATAGCGTTTTGTTAAAACCAACATCCCATGTTAATGCAACTATTTGTAGGCTTACACAACAAAAAAAAGATGAAGAAATCTATACTGGGAAAGAAAATATTATTTTTAAAGAAAAACCTCAACTAACTAGCCACATTTTTATCCTATAGGGATAGCAGAATTCTCTTCACAAAATATTTTATGTTTTCACTTAGAAAAACTACTTACTGGGCCCTTTGGTTATAAAACTAAAAGGCCTGGACCCAGTCTGGATTAGAGAGGAAGTAACAAAGGGACCTAAACTGTTCTTCACAATGAACTAAAACGGTGTTCTCCCTGGGGACGGGGAGAATGATTTAAGATGGAAAGTTCTCTGTGGGTTTTCTTTGATCAGGCTCCAGAGGAGAAGGTTTAAGATTCCCGCAACTTAGAGAAGATGGGGTGGGAATAGACTGAAGTGGCAGGATGAAAGAACGAGACGCTAGAGAAGAGATGGCCAGAGAGAGATTCCCTGGGGCAGGTGGATCAACTTTAGCATCAGTGCTGTCTGATTCTGTCTGTTGCAAATTATTCATTTTTATCCTACCCCTTCATACACAATAGCCTCGTGTCGGAGGGTCACGTTCTGAAATACAGGAATGAGGCAGATTGGAGAGACCTAAAGCAGCCCCAGGAGGTAGAGTCCGAGGGCCCCGAACGATGGAAGGCAGGATTGGAACAGTAATTTGGTCTGGGACTCCTCAGAATTATAGGTGAGTGCACTGGAACCCCCACGTGTATGTGCATGGAGCTTTGAGTTATTTGATCTGGACCCATTAATGGCAGGAAGACTTAAGGACTTTGGTTACATCAGCAAGACATATCCTAAAGATTCCCCAGTCTTCCTGCAGATCTGAAAGATGAATCTTGGAGGAAACATCAGTAACAAATGAGTATCTCTCTTTCCACTTTTCCCTGATTATGTTTTTCTAGTTCTCTGTGATTCGTATTGTCAGCACAGTGCTGAATTTTCAAATAAACTCCTGCTTATAAAGCTGGCAGTATTTCATTATTTATGACTTTGTTCAACTTCATCTAGTCTAAACACAAAGTGGATAGAAGTTGTATTTTTTTCCTATGGCTGACAGCAAAATTCTCTTGCATGAACGTATTTCTTTACACAGACAAAAGGTGTTGAGCAAGCCGTGGTAGTTTAAGCACACCACAGCTGAGGAGGATGCTGCAATCTGAGTAAGAAACTAAGAAAAATTTTAAGGCAAAAGAACCCAAACTACAAGCTAATAAAAATAGGATAGAAACATAAAAATAAAAACAGATCTTTCTTCTACTAGGCTTAGTGCTATATATTATTTGAAAAGAGTGAACAATGCAAGAGGGAAATTTGTTTTAAATCCTCTGGGAAACGTTAATGGGGGCACTTCTGTGTCTCCGTGTGGGGAAGGGACCGTGGACAAAGGAAAGCGTCACGTTAGACTCTTTTCTCCTAAGCTAGTAGCAATGGTAAAAAGTTTTATGGATAACAACATTCTCAAAAATCAATGTTTTTGTTCTTTCTTTAATGTTTATCTCTTTGGGTTGTGTGTTACCTTTCGCTCACTGCTGGAACAAGTTACCACAAACTTAGAGGCCTAAAACAACACAGCTCTGTTATTTTACAATTCCATAGGTTAGCAGTGTGACATGAGTCACACTGGGCTAACATCAAGGTGTCAGCAGGTCTGTGTTCCTTTCTGGAGACTCTAGGGGAGAGTCTGTTTCCTCATGTTTTTCCAGATTCCAGAGGCCACCCGCATTCCTTGGCTCAAGGTCCCTTCCTCCATCCTCAAAGCCATTAATATCGTATCACGTGATTTTTCTTTTTTTAGAAAGATAAAACTTTATTGGTATTGTACTGAGATTGCTAGATATATGAGAGTATAAACGGAAAGACTAAGGATTTTTTCATTATATCTTATCACATTAGCAAACGAGTGGTTGTCTGACTTTCAGGTATGTGTGAATAACCTGGGGTGCTTATGAAAACTGCCATTTTGTTCCATATATAAAGTTTCTAACTCAGTGAGTCTGCAGTGAAGCTCAAAAATTGACGGTATTGATAAATCACTTCATCTTCCAACTCCAATTAGGAAACGTTCTGTGCTTTAAGGACCAGTGAGGTTAGAGTAGGCCTTCCTGCCTAATCCAGGGTAATCTCCCCATCTCAAGGCCATTAACATAATCGCACCTATAAAGTCACTTTGCCATATTCAGGTAACATATTAACAGGTTCTGGGGATTAGGACATACACATCTTTGGGCGTGGGGACATTATTCTGCCTGCCACAGATTGGCTATGGAATTCATTTTCCAAGTCATTCATTTTTTCACCAGAGCCACTGAAGACATTTTTAATGTAAAGTTGTGAAGAAGGCTGTGGCAAAATTAGAATCTTATGATACCTTACCTCCCTTGATAAAAAGGTTAAGGATTAAGTAAAGGATTAATTTAAATTGGGTTTCCACTCCAGCCAATTATTCAAATTGTTTCATTTGATCGCCTTGGGATGCTACTGATGTTGAATAATTTAGTACCTAGCTTGAATCTCTTCCTTGACTTAATCATTTTTTATTCTTGTTCTTATCTACCTCAGGTTGAAATATATTAATACATAACGGTCATGGAAGGTTTCTTAGGAAAAAAATTGGTGCTGTTTTTTCAACCCGTCATTAGAAGATACCTTTTTGAGCTATCAGACTACAGGAGATGCCCTTCTGGTAAGATCTGCCCAGACTTAGAAAACCATGACAACTAGCATCCTCAAGAAAGGGAAAGTTGGCTGAGAGGCAGGTGACAGGGATTCTTTTTAGAGAAAGAAAGGATCATCCAATAATCCAGTGCAACACAATCTGTTAGAAATATAATACGAGCCACATATATAATTTTAAATTGTTTCGCCCCACATTAAATGAAGTAAAAAGAAACAGCTGAAATCAACTTGTATCATAGATCCAAAATATCATCATTTCAACATGTTATCAACATCACAAATTATTGGCTAGATACTTTAAGTGCTTTTTCTTTACAATATAAGTTTGGGATCTGGTGTATACTTTATACACATAGCACACCTTGATTCAGTTTCACCTTGTTTCAATTTCTTGGTAGTCACATGTGACTGCTACCGTCCACTGCGTTGGGCAGAGCCTAGTAGAAGCTTCTTTGAACTTAAGGGCATCTTTTAATAACCTTGCTCATTGAGTCCTTTGCAACATCCTGTACTCTCATCCAGGTAGATTCAAAATTTGATCATATACTGGCCACTCCTGTCTAGCTCAACAGCAATGCGCCACTCCCTTCTCCCTTGCCAACGCCGACTAGAGAAGCAGGAAAAACGAGCGCTTGCCTCCCTAGTCTTCTTTGCAGCTGGAGGTGGCCATTTGACAATGTTGTGGTCAATGAGAGATCAGCAGAATTACCATTAAGGGCTTCTGGGATCTAGTGCTGCCCTTCCAGGTGCTTTGAACGTGACGCCTGGAGCTGTAGCAGCCCAGAGAACGTCAAAGACCCATGCCTTGACACCAGCAAACAGTTGAATCAGTGCTAACAGTTACCTGTCTCCACACTTCTTTCTATTGCCACTGTTAGTGGATTTTTCTTTGACTCACATTTATTTCATCCCTAAGTGATCCCAAACCACTCTCTGGATCCTGCTCTGCACAGACTGTTTTCCTCCTTTGTCCCGTGGGCTTCCTGCTAGCTCTGACAGTGGGACACTGGAGGGTGACTGGAAAGTACGGGGAAGGAGAGGACTCCTTTTTGACTCCGTTCAGGGTTGCCCTGAAATACCTTGGGTGATTTCTACTTCCTTCCTGGACCCTGACCGAAACACCCCTGGCAACCTCTCCACATGGCGGGCAGAATAACAGTTGTAAAGCATAAGTCAGATCATCCCTGCAGTGGCTTCTGGTGTCAATGAGAATGGAATTCCACGTCCCTGCTGCAGCTGAGGAGGGGCTGTCACGTGTCTTCGTGCTACTTCTCCGACCTCTCCTCCTGCCTGTTCCCTTGCCTACTCTGTCCCCACCACCCAGAGCTCCTTGCTTTTCCAAGTCAAACCAACCTGACATGCTCTCACCTCAGGGACTCTGCAGGAGTGTCATCCTCTGCCTGGGACGATCCTCCCAGATCCTCACCTGGCTCCATCCCTCGCTTGCTTCAGCTCTCTGCTCAAGTATCCCCTCGTCAGCGAGGACTCCCCTCAGCACCCATGTAAAACATGCCTCTCACTACTTTCCCCCTCTCACTCTGCACTTGACTAGTCTAAAAACAAACTACCTCTCTATCACACTCAATCTGCTCACCCTCTTCCTTGTTTTTCCCCAGCAGTTTCCCCACCTGACGTTTTATAATGTTTAATAGTTTGTTTATATATTATCCATCCCCGCCCCCAACTAGAATAAAACTCCATAAGGGTAGGAACTTTGGCAACTTCATTCATTGCCTATCTCCATACCTGGAACTGTCCCCGAAATAGGACTCACAGGAAAAGGATCAGGTGGGAACTGGAGAGAGAGGACGGCAGTTTTGAGCATGACGATTTTCAAGTCGCACGTTGGCTATTCCTGTGGATGTTCCCAGCTGACAGCCAGAGACACCTGAGTCTGGCGCTAATGGGAGAGGTGTAATTAGATAAATTAGATTTGATAAAGGGCATAGGTGTAGATGAGAACATCCAGGAAGAGTTTCTAGAGAGGAGAGTTAGGATAAAGTTGCACAAGATACAATATCAAAGAGAGACACCAGTGGCCCTTTAAAAGGACATTGTGAATGAGCATTGCAGTGGAGGGGATTGATGCCTCAGAAGCCACACGAGGAGAAATTGTCCAGGGGAAAGTGATTACACGCCATAGAAAGGACAAGTGAGATCAGGACTACAACTGCCCTCTTGGTCTGGCCATCAGGGAAGCTTTGTCAATGCTGGTGAGGGCTTTTGTGGAATGATGGAATGAGAGTTCTTTGGAAAGTCAGATTGCCACGGATTGAGGAGTAAACAAGAGGTAAGGGAGTGTGGGCTTATCTTTTAAGAAGAATCTCTTTGAAAAGAGGAAAGAGATTTCCTAACTGTAGGAAAGTTAGGCCGAAAGAGAATTGTGGTTGTTGTTCTTTTTAAGATGAGAGATAGTGGAATGTGCCACAGAGCACTGGAAACGTGCATCAGCTGCCAGGGACGGAGGTCAAGGCTGACCTGGGCGGCCTCTGCACTCTCCCTGGGCACCATCTCCAGACTCGCTGTTGCACAAATCTGGGTCCACAGAAGTGTCTTTGCTCAGTCTTTGGCACCAATGAGGTTAGAAAATCCTTTTGAGGAAATCCTCTTTTGAGACATGAATTCAAAGTGTTGCATAATCAATGGACCCTCCTACAATGTTCCAAGGCAGGGCTGGCCCCTGACTGCCTGGTTCCTGAGTGGGGCCCTTTCCTCTCTACAGTTTTGCAGATCTGGTATCTAAAGAGCTTGAAAAACCTCATACATGCCTCTTCTTTTTTCTTTCCTACAGACTGCAAGCCACATCTTCCAGTGAGATCCTTGGAACAGACAGGTTGGTATAGCCCAGCGTTCCCCAAGAAAAATATGCAAGCCATGTTCTAATGATACCAGAGTGGGAGTAAATAAAAAATTTGAAAGGAGTAAACTTTGTTTCATTTTTAAATATCAGATACTCTAATGAAAAATTTAAGCCTTGGTGACTATCTTAATTCTATTTTGTAAATATCGAGAATTCCTTGATACATAGTATACCTTGAGTGTATAATAATTTCACAAATCTTTCATGGTGGAAAATGTCTCTTTATAATGCATTGTGTACTGGTGATCTGAGACAGGAAGACTTGGGAGTGTGGTAAAAATCAGTCTTTGTAGTTGGCTAACACTTTTTTGGGGGAGCTCTGGCAATCACACCCTCTAGTAACACACCCTATGTGTGTTTTGGCATGGGAATAAAGTGTATATCCATGACCTTCCTGGTTTGTCGGCAATAACAAGAGAGCTCCACTTTCACTGAGAGTAATAACAATAATAATTTCTTTTGAGAACTTTGCTGGAGATGAAAACTAACTTTAAGAGAAAAACAGTGATCTGACTTTTAAGCAATCCCTAGCAGAAGGTATATTAGTTTCCTAGGGCTGCCATAACAAATGACCCCAAACTGTAACGGAAATGTATTCTTTCATGGTTATAGAGGCCAGAAATCCAAAGTCTAGGTGTTGGCAAAGTTGGTTCATTCTAGGGGCTCAGGGGCGGGGGGAATCTGCTCCATGCCTCTCCCAGTTTCTGGCGGTTGCCAGCAATTCCTGGTGTCCTTCGGCTTGTGCTCAGTCTCCCCAATCTCTGCCTCCACCATCACAAGGCATTTTCCCTGTAGGTCTCTGTTTCCCTGTGTCTCCGCAGGGCCTTCGTGTGACTCCAGCCACCAGGGCCCACCCTAATCCAGCATGACCTCATCTTAACTTGATGACATCTGCAAAGACCCTATTCCAAAGAAAGTCATATCCATTTGAACCAGGTGTTGGGACTTCAACATATCTTTTTTTTTTTTTTTTTTTTTTGAGACAGAGTCTCACTCTTTTGCCTGGGCTAGAGTGCCATGGCGTCAGCTAGCTCACAGCAACCTCAAACTCCTGAGCTCAAGCAATCCTCCTGCCTCAGCCTCCCTGGTAGCTGGGACTATAGGCACATGCCACAGTGCCTGGCTAATTTTCTCTATTTTTAGTTTTTTGGCCAATTTCTTTCTATTTTCAGTAGAGACGGGGTCTCATTCTTGCTCAGGCTGGTCTCGAACTCCAGAGCTCAAGCAGCCCTCCCGCCTCGGCCTCCCAGAGTGCTGGGATTACAGGCGTGAGCCACCGCGCCCGGCCTTCAATGTATCTTTTTAAGGGGAATGACTCCACCAGCAAGAGCAGTCTATTGAGAAATAAGTATTTAGAGGAGCTCAGCCGGTGTCCACACTTAGCATAAAAGGAGTGAACTTGCTGAGAAGCAAATCATAATTTTTGTGTATTCAAGCTTTGGTTGAAGCTGAGATCCCGCGGGAAGATTAGGAAATCCCTCAGATTTTGATATATCCTAAAATTTTTGGTAGTGGAAAACAGGTAAGCCCACTCTGTCTAGCACCTATAGATAATACTTCTCCTGTCTTTAAGTTGCGTAAGTCTGGCCTAGAAACTGGAAATCCCAGTTGAAACCACTCTTCAAATTCCACGAACCACTTAAAATTCCTCAAAATTATAGTCACTTTCAACATAACATACCTTGGAAGAGGAGCATCCCCTTAATCATAATATCCAACTCTCAGACTGTCCTTTTATGGGTATTTCCTGATGGACCCCATGGTACCTGGAACTCCTCAGAATTTCTATAGCTTATTTTAGAAAATTTGTCAGACTTTGCCCTTTTCAATTTGTGTAACTTATATGATGAGTAGTATGTTGGGTATTAAGATCTTTCAAAATAAACCAAATATTTCTTCTTTCTTTACAATTAGAATACCTCTAATTCATCTTTCAGAGTTATGCGTTACATTAGGTTCCCTTTGGGTTTATTTTGTTTTATAATTTTAAAAATGTATAATGTATTATTAAGCATCTGTGCTATTATTTTCCTTGGGATCAAAGATGTCACATCAGGCAGGATTTTTTGGGGAGCGGTGGGGACAGGATCTTGCTCTGTCACCCAGGGTGGAGTGCAGTAGTGTGATCATAGCTCACTATAACCTCAAACTCCTGGTCTCAAGCAATCCAGATGGGGGTCTCACTGCATTGCTCAGGCTGGTCTCAAACTCCTGACCTCAAGCGGTCCTCCCACTTCTGCCTCCCAGAATGCTGGGATTATAGGTGTGAACCACCATGCCCAATCTCTTTTTTGAACTGAGTTTCTATCACTAGGGACCTGCATGTTTTAGAGCTGGCTGGGACTAATAATTTTCATCATACCAGCTGTCACAAAAATTCAGCCTGCTAAATTCCAATACATTGCAGCATGGGTGAGCAGTCCCTTGAAAGGAGGATTTTCAATATCAACATTTTCCCCCTTATATCAGTGTTCAGAAATTCTGCATTTTGGGAAGCAGACAAAATTGGTAAGTAATGGAATTAGTGTTTTCCCCATTTCCAATTCTTGCTGATATGCATTTAGATGGAAGTTAGGGCTCGGTCCCTACAACTTGAAGACCTTGTGTGTGCAGCACACTGGAGACTGTGGGACTGACAGAGGATCCCAGCAGTGTCCCTGTCTGCAGGGATCTTATCACCTCAACTCCTCAGCTCCCAAGAATAAACCAATTGTAGGAACAACAAAATGCTGGGGAGTGTGTGGTAGTTTCTTTTTGCTGCTGCCACAAAGCATCACAAATTGAGTGGTTTAAAACAATACAAATTTATTATCTTATAGTTCTGGAGGTGAGAAGTCTGATGTAGCCTCACTGGGCCAAAGTCAAGGTATTGGTGTGGCTGGATTCCTTCTGGAGGGCTCTGCAGGAGAATATGTTACCTTGACTTTTCCAGCTTCTAGAGGCAGCCACATTGCTTGACTCATGGCCTCCTTCCAACATCAAGGCCAGCAATGGTCAGTCAAGTCTCTCCCTGCATCATGCTGACACTGACTTCTGCGTCCCTCTTCCATGTTGAAGGACACTTAGGATTATAGGGACAGCCCAGGTGATCCAGGATGATCTCATTTTAAGGCCAGCTGACTGGCAACCTTAATTCTTCCTTGCCACATAACCTAACGTATTCACGGGTACTGGGGATTATGATGTGGACCTCTTTGGGGGGCCATCCTTCTGCCTACCATTGGGAGCAAATATATCCCAGGGGTCGGCTGTGTGTCCTCGTCTGATCAGAAAGGTAGGAGGCTTTGTCCTAAACTGTCCTGCTTGGTAAATACATTTACTGAGTCATTCTAGCACCAGATGGAGTGAGAGAAAACTCAAATCTCAAACCGTGCCTAGTTTCTCTTATTAACTCCTCCATTACCGGCTAGATCTGAGCATGGAGTAGTAGTTGTCTTTTCCTTTAGTGAGGCAACCTTTGATTTTAAATGGCAAATCTAAAGATATTAAGAAGGGCATCAAGTGGAAATTTGATTAACTCTTAGAAATAATTTTGACCCATTCACACAGTAATGGACAGAAAAGTTCTTTTGAACTCATTGAAATAGAACGTAGTGTGATAATAGCACCCTCTCTGTATGTTAATGTTCTTACAGAGAGATTGCCAATCATTTTCTTGTTTATAATTCGGTCCATTTTTCTGTAGTAGATCGATCCCGCTTAGAAACACCTGCCCAGCACACACCTTGCCCATCGATTACACAGCCACAGCCTGAACCCCTGCTTTGCAGAATTTGTTCTCAGTCCCTCTGAGTGAGCAACAGACCCTGTGGTCTCATGCCCTGGCTGTGATAAATACCCACTCAAGGAAGCCCATTAGATTTTCTCTTCTATGTAGTTGGAATTGAGACATAAAAACTCTGTCTATACAACAAAGAGAGTAAACCCTAGGGACTTCAGTTTTATTAATACTGTTTCATCAATTATAAGAAATTGTCTCAGTCTGTTGCTATAACAAAATACCATAAATCGAGTAGCTTGTAAACAACAGAAATGTATTTATCGCAGTTCTGAAGGCTGGGAAGTCCAAGATCAATGTGTCAGCAGATTCTGTGTCTGGCGAGGACTCGCTTTACTGGTTCATAGCTGACGCCTTCTCACTGTGTCCTCGCATGGTAGAAAGGTGAGGGGTCTCTCTCAGGCCTCTTTTATAAGGGCACCAATCCCATTCCTGAGGGCTCCACCCCATGACCTAATCACCTCCCAAAGGCCCCACCTCCTAATACCATCACTTTGGGGGTAGGATTTCAACATGTGAATTTGTGGGGGACACACACATGCAGACCATGGCAGACAGTACCACACCAGTGCACACCTGTGTGCAGGAGGAGAGGGGGTATATGGGAACTTGCTGTATTTTCTGCTCAATTTCTCTGTAAACATAACACTGCTCTAAAATAAATAAAAGCTGTTCATTTAAAAAACAAAAAAATGCAATCTGCCCAGTTTCTTTTAGGGTCCAGATGTGGGACCCATTTACATTTGGGGCTGTGTAGCATAAAGGAAAAGCATGAAAAGCACGAATCATGGAAGCTCTGGAAGCACATTCTTGTGGGCGGGAGTGGACCCAGATTTCTGAGGCATACACAAAGAAGGGTCCTCTTCAGGAAAAGAATAAATACAAAATGAAGTAGGAAATAGAATACTTATTTGGAAGGGGTTCTGCAAGTGAAAGATCCTGACACTTGAGCTTCATTAACTTTATGCCGAATCTACCTTGGCTGGCGCACGCTGACGCAAAGAAAGCAGGTGCTCAGAGGGAGGACAGAATGGCATAAACCCGAAGACAGAGGCAGAGCTGAGAGGCCCAGAGAGGTGGACAGAAATCATGTGAGCTCCTCCCTTTCCAGTTCCAGGTTTTATTCTCTTATGAAGCCCAAATTTGCTACCCATGAGTATTACCGACAATAGGCCGCTTGTAGCTGAAACTAGTGTGTTGGAAACAAACAACTAGCAGGCATGATACCCCCTGTGAGAAGGGAAGAGCCAGTTGGAAGTGGTCCCCCATTTTGTAAATGGCACCGCTGAGGCAGAAAGCCATGGGGGGCTTGCCCAAGACATGCAGCAGAGCGTGGCCAGCTCAAACGGAGCCTGCTTCTTTGACTCTCAGTCCCGTGGTCTCTTCACTGTCTTTGGAGTGGGGCTAGCACCTCCCGAGAAAGCCAGTGCCCTAGGATCTCATTACTTATTCCCTGCCCACATTACTCATTCAGAGATCCCATGAAATTCAATTCTGTTTCCATTGGAGACTGAGAAATAATGAACAGAGAGTGAACCAGGGTAGGAGTCATCAGATGACATTTTTGACAGTATGTCCAGAGGCCGCTGTTCATTACAGTTGCTTATTGAGACCCTCTCTTGCCTTCCACTGGAGTGATTTGCAATGAGGGTATTTTTGAAACTTTCCCTCCAGGAACTTTCCTTTACACTTTAATGTGACAAAGAATACGAACAGCCTTAATTTAAACTGAATTCAATTGTAGGCTCCGTAAGCCCTAGAGTTAGGATACGATTGGACAGTGTGGCAAAACACACGTTAACACACATCCGAGACTTGTTAGAAAAATGCACGCGGCATGTGTTGGCCAATTATTCTGGCGTTACCCTGGGTGGCATGTTCTTTTATGCTGTGGCGCTGTTGCTAGCAATGGCCACGGTGTATTTGCTGTTCAAATCCATGGAGGTAGTTCAATGCTTTTTTACTACGTGTATCTTGACAGCTGCTAACTACAGACTTAAGAACAGAATCTCTGAGGGTAGAGAGAGAAGCAAGTTATGTGACCATTTTCTGTGTTCTCTATACATTGTACATAATAGTAAAGAATAAAATCTCTTTCTCTTTAGCAATTTAAATGTGTCTTGGTCATGCTGAGAGCTTTCCATACACTAGCACGAAAGTCCTAAAAACAGTCTGGAAAAGGAGGAATGATTGTTCTCTCCCCTGAGGCGTGGAGAGATCAAAGCAATGTGCACACAGCTAAGAAGTAGCAGACACAGAACTCAAACTTGAGTCTCCCCAGCTGCAGGGACCTAGTGCCCACCCACTGTTCAATCCTACATCATGGCACCCATCAAGCACCTTCCCAAATGAGGTCCTTGAGCACCTGCACCACGTGTCATCTTTGTATCCCTACTATGCAGCTCACTGCCTGTTGCTCAATGCTTCTTAAATGAATTGAATAAATGAATGAGTTGTAGCCCCATCTTTGCTTGAGTTGCTCAGAATGGCATAAAAAGAGACCCTCTGGGCATTTTGGTGTCCTTCCTCCAGAGGAATTTCTTCCTGTGCTGGAAAGTTAAAAGTTAATGCATCTCTGACCAGTACCTGAAGTAACCTTCAGGTACTTCAGGTACCTGTGGGTTGGACGCTTTTTGGCAAGGGCCCATCTGTAGGAATCAATGTGTAGCCTATGCAGTGGACACATTAGTCTGACATCACTGTCCCTTTTGAGGGACAGACTGCTATCTTCTTGTCAAGACTAAATAATTTGCTGTTCAGCTTTCCTTCTGTGGTGCAGAGGGGTTTGGGTTTGGGGGGTGAGTGATTCAGCCCCTGGTTAATCAACTATTCTACATGGCATCAATGCTTTTGAATTTTTGAAATGTCTTGTGGGTTCCTCTCTGCTGGTCTCCTGTTTAGCACCTCCTACACCGTGGTAACTCTGTCTCCTGGCACTCGTTCTCCTTCAGTTTTTCTCCCACATTCCCTTTCTGCTGCCTGATAAATCTCTGGGGAAAAACTACCTCTCAAGGTTTTTCTGTCAAATGTTCTCTGGTAATGAGAATGGAGCTGAGATTTTGGGTCGTTGCTATGGAGAAAAATGTGTTTTCTCATTGCCCTATTATATTAATATTTGGGCATGTTCCTAGTCTGAAATCTGAGGGTGATACCGCATTGGCACCCCCTTTTTTAGGTACATTGTATCTCAATTACATAAGCTTATGTGTGCTTTTCTATTTTTAACAGATTTTATATTCCCCTTTTGCTGCCTGGGATAATAGGTGGCCTCGCATCAGTGACTGAGCTAGAAGACCATGAACTTAACTGTTCTCCTGCATTCATACTGCATGTTTTCTGTTGCCTTTTGTGTGGAAAGAAAACATTCAAATTTTAGATTTACGGAAACAATACAGAAATGACCAATGTCATTCAATGTCACCCGTGTGTGGTGATGACTTGGTCTTCCCATACTCCTCACATGAAGAGACTGTCCTTGTGCTTCTAACTGTCTTTATTTAACAGTATTGAATGCTCAGGAATTGGTAGATTCTGTAATAGATATGAAAAACCAAGAGGGAAAACAATAATTGAGGTGGAAAAGAGGGCTCAGAGCTCACCACGGCTCTTTCTCTGCGGGAGGGTCTGCCAGGCCGATTCGCAGGGCCTCTCAGGCTGGCAGAGTTCAGTCGGAAATCCACTCTCTGAGTTGTCACCAAGATGAAGAGATGACACAGCCCTGCTCCTTTGGGAGCTTCCAGTTGAGTGGGGGAAATGTTACGTGCTGAACACACAACTCATGCTCAAACAATGTGATAGCTGCTTTAACAGCAGTCGGCTGGACCCTGGGAGTCCACATAGTACGGTAGGTAGGACAATGGATGTTAGAGAAATGGTTGGAATCCTGGTTCTTCAACTGTCTCCAGGACCCTGAGCAAATTAGTCAACTGCTTTGAATCTGCTTCTGCTCTGTAAAACAAAAATAATATGGCCTACATACTTTTTCCAGGGTCATCAAAAGGATTATGGATAGGGTAAGATATAATGAGTGTAAAGGATTTAATCCAGCGCCCGGCTCAATACTCAAGAGAGCACTGATGACGATAGTACTCACAAAAATAATTGCTACTGTTGAGTGATTTCTATGCAGTAGTCACAGCGCCAAAAAGGACAAGGAGTCTTAACGTGAGTCGTGTCAGTATATTCCCCAAACCTCTCTGTGCGGTATCTTACAGACAGAAGCATTAAAAACAGGCTTCATATCTTATTCATTCATGTGTTCGCTCATTGTTTCAAGAAATATTTATGGAGCACTTCTTAAATGCTAGACATTACTTTAATTTTGGGGGACACTGCAGAGATCCCTGCCCTCAGAGACCTTGGAATCTAATGGAGGAAACAGATCATAAACAGGTGTGTTAGTTGAACGGTGGACCAAACAGAAGGAAATCTCCGAGATGATTCTCTGGTTTTAATCTTTATGTTTGTACCTGACAGTCAAGGTCTGGCTTTGCTGAAGGAATCGCTCCTTATTTAACCTCCAAGTGCTGAGATTATTTTCTCCTGGAGTTTACAATCATGTCACAGATGCCATGTTTATGAAGAGTTATGATTTAAGTCCCCATTTCACCTCTTCGGAAAGGACTTGCTTGGAGATTCTGTGCGTGTTCGTGCATCACAATTCGGTTTACCCATCCAACCCCATTTCAAATGTGTTCTTCTCTAGGAAGCTGTCCTAACTCCTTCAGGTTTTCCCTGCCCCTGGTACGTACTTACCTCTATTATAGCAATAAAGCTTCTTCTTTTTTTTTTTTTTTTTTTGAGACAGGGTCTTACTCCCAGGCTAGAGTGCAGTAATGTCTTCATAGATCACTGTAACCTCGAACTCCAGGGTTCCAGCAATCCTCCTCTTTTAGCCTCCCGAGCAGCTGGGACTACAGGTGCATGCCACCATACCCAGCTAATTTTTCTACTTTTTTTCTAGAGACCTGGTCTTGCTCATGCTCAGGCTGGTTTTGAATTCCTGGCCTCAAGCAATGCTCCCGCCTCAGCCTCCCAAAGTGCTAGGATTACAGGTGTGAGCCACTGCACCCAGCATAGCAATGAAGCTTTGATATTGCAATTGTTTGTTTCTGTATCTCTCTCCTGCTGTCCTGTGTTCCTTGAAGGCAAAGACTATCTTTTATTTATTCCTTCTTATATCCCCAGAATCTAGCACACATAGCACTCTGTTTTTGTAAGCTAATGATGAAGAAAAACACTAATAAAAGATCTATACATATGTGTGAATTTACACAAATGCCAAAATGAGGGGGAAAATTACAGCTGAATCTTCCTATATGTTTTATTTCTCAATATTTGTTTTGTCACCTGCTATGTAGATGCTGTACTTGGGCAGCTGAAACTCCTGGTGGTGGTCAACCTGGTATTACTAAACAGGTCTTTTTTTTTTCTTTTTTGAGACAGAGTCTCGCTCTGTTGCATGCCATGGCATCAGCCTAGCTCACAGCAACCTCAAATTCCTGAGCTCAAGAGATCCTTCTGTCTCAGCCTCCTGAGTAGCTGGGACTACAGGCAAGCGCCACCATGCCCGGCTAATTTTTTCTATATATTTTTAATTGTCCAGCTAATTTCCTTCTATTTTTAGTAGAGACGGGGTCTTGCTCTTGCTTGGGTTGGTCTTGAACTCCTGAGCTCACACAATCCACCCACCTCAGCCTGCCAGAGACTAAACAGGTCTTTATTTGCATTTACCTATTTGCATAACCTGATCATTGTATGCTACTTAGAAATATGCTCATAATACTATTATCTCAAAATTTTGCTCTGGAATGTAGGCATCTTTATTTAGTTATAGAGGATGACAGGCAACGAAACCTGACCTAATGAGCTAATCGGTCTCAGTTCTCCTAGAGAATTATTTTTCTTCGCTGTCCTTCTATCTCCATTCTTCAGATCAGCCCAGGATCTGTCTGATGAGGTTAGTCATAATGGAACTTTAATTTAGAACAACCAGATGAATGTCCCTTTGTAAGTGGATCAGGGATTATTTACTTGCTCCCTGTGTGACTCAGTTTTGGAGAACACTGGACTGTTCACTGTCAGAATCTGTTCTCGGATGAGGCAGATGTAATGTGAAAAGTTGTCTGTGGCCCGTACCTCTGTGGTGTTTGGTCCCCTAATCTGTTGTGCATTACCTCCTCCAAAGAGTCACTTTATATCTCCTATGAATGTGATGCATTGATGATCTTGGCTTCAGACTGTAAAAGGGCTTGGAAAGAAATAAATGCTCCAGAGATTAACTGGTTTAGTGTTTGGAGTGTCTCCTAAGGGGCTTAAAGAATGCCATTTGGCTGTGAAAATCAGCCACCCCAAGTCAGAGCCAGATGGAGGTGCGGATACTACAGGCAGAATAATACATCTGGCACCCTTTCAACAAAAAATTCTTTAAGTATTTTCCAACATGAGTAAAGAGGGGAGACCGAATGCTGTGTTGGAGAAGGAAAAAGAAGGAGGACATAGGGGCCGAGCTCGGTTTCTTTGCTGTTGCCCCAAAATCTCAGCTTTGGCCCCAAACTTGTATAATCCACGTGGCTAAATAAACTGTTCAGGTTACCACATCCATCCTTCATGGAAGGCGGTCTCCAGGCCCTGTCTCATCCCTCGCCCCAGCAGCTTCTCCAAGAATCCTTCCCCATCACATAGCCTATCCTCCAGCATGTGCACAGAGCACCCCTTTCTCCCCCAGCTCACGCCTGGTGAGGTTTTTGTGTCTCCGATCATGTTTTAGTGTCCTTTATAGACTGAAGCCCTGTGCAGAGGTCTCTAGGGCTGCTTCTCAATCTTTCTCTAGATAAAAATCTCACTTATGTAACATACTTTATCCTTAAATTCTTCAAGCCTGCATTTTGCACATTAAGCTTCTATGAGAGTAGTTGGTGCTTTTGTCCTGACATTAGCTTCTAAACTCTGTTATCACTTAGGTCATGGACCCAATCTCCAAAACATAGGAGAGAGACGTCTTCCTCCTTTGGGCCCAGCTATATTCCACTGGGCCACGGGCTTCACATCTTCACCATGCAGTGTGGTCCCTATGGTCTCACAACCACATACCCTACCCCCCACGGCTCTGGGCTCCCAGCCATGTGGGCCATGCACATGATCCTGTCTGGACCCCACTCGTCACCTCACACAGCAGAGGAGCTTTTGCTACCCCCACCTGTGGGGCTAGTTCCGCTGTAGCTGGACAGGAACTTTGTAGCCAGTTAGTATCTGCTTCTCAGACAGGGAAGGTTTCCAAAAGCACCCTACATAGGCCACCCTCCTCACGGCTGCCTGCATCCCCCACGGACTAAACCATCTTCAGCACCAAGCCACTGCTTTACTCTTTTAAGACCTCACCACTCGGCTCAAGTTCTCACCATTGTGCCTGAGAGTAAAAGGATTAATTCTACCAAGTCTATGTTACCTGTCCTCTACTCGTCCTGATCGTTTCCTTCATAGAACTTCACACTTTCTAGTTATTTACCTGTTTCTTTGCCTGTTCATCACTTTGCCCCTGCTAGACTTTAAGCTAACAGTTATTATTGTTGAATCAGTGAATGAATTTTTCACCCTTATTTTGGATGGAATGGTTTGCTCTAGGAGAACTTATTGTTGAATGGTTCCATGCTTTTATATAAAAAAGAACTTTGCTTGTTCTAGAGGCAGATGGACATATCTAAAAATTAAACAAGCCAATGTTTACATTTATATAAAATGTCTATGTCTTGTAGTCTAATCATTTCCAACTCTTTCCAGTGTCATTTTCTAATGTGCTAAATTTAATATTTATGGATGAGGTTTTGAGTTGTTTTAATATTCACGCTTCTTATTTTCTTAAATAATTCATGGCCCAGAGGGCCTTAAACTTTTGTTTCTTTCTCTCTGTCTGTTCTTCCCTACTGTAATTTAAAAAAAACTTGGGCAACCTGAGAGGGAGCTCAGTTCTTTTATCAGGTTGTATCTCATCAATATTACCACACAGATTTCTCCAGAGGCCATGCTGTAATTATGTTTGATTGACAGATAATTCCTGAAAGGCACAATAAATTTTACAGCTGTCTAGACAAGCTTGGAAAAAAAAAAAACAGCACCAAAATGTGATATGTGTGAGGCCTACCTTGGACCCCTGACTTTCCTTGGACCTAGCCCAGTGACCAACGACCCATGATGGTGTAGGCAAGTTCACCACGACCAAGAAGAAATTGGTCTTTTCAGTCCTGTGCCTTCAATCTGCTATTTCTCTCTACCAGAGAGCAAGAACATCTAGTCCCAAAGCCTATAGAAGTTAGCAGTTGCCTAGCAACATCATTCCCAGCACAAGTTTGTGGCTTTCTAAGCAGAGGGAAGGGGATGGGGGGTGGAGGACATGCTTTCTCTCTCAGCAACCCGTAAGCCTCTTCTTTTCTCTCATTATGTTGATCTCTGGCTGATTGAAAGCATATACGATGATATACGTAAAAACTCTTTCAGACAGTCAAGTGTGAATACAAGATGGGATTATTACCACTCATTAAAACCCATTCTAGTCCCCAATTCTTCAGCGCAGTATCTTTGCAGCCAGGATATGAATCACTGGTCTCCAATTATTGGTATATTCTTCTGCTGCAGACAGAACTGGAAATGTCAGCCCCAACAAGCAACTGAACCAGCACCGGAATTGTTTTGTTCTTTCTTCAGAGCTGAATGGCCTCTTTTGTGGTCTGTTCTGGGCCCCCTGTCTCTCACCCCCCCAGGCACTGCAGGCTGATTTGTTAGAATCTGCATTTGTGATTGCCCTTCTATTTCCAAGTGAGTTTGATCTACCTCATTTGTTTCTTTTAGGTATTACTACGCATTCTATTTGTTGGGCTTCCTTAATTCTTTCTCCTTATGTTTCATGCCTTTGAAACTTTTGTGTCATGCACTTGTCAAACCAAAATCAAGAGTTTTATAAAGTCACTTGAAAATTATAAAAACGTTTAGTTGTTGGGAGACAAATCTCCACAGGTCTCACACATTTCTGCATATTTTGTGAGCTGAACTGCCTTTGTTCCAGGCAATCTTTTCAAGGATGTTTGCATAGCGAATGGTCTTGGAAGACAGAGATACTGTCTCCCTCCAGAGCCAAGGGAAGATTTGCTTAGCCCAGGAAGATAAAGACAATATCTTCCTCAGAGGCAAAGAGCAAAGCTCGCTGATTGCTCATTATAAAATGTATGGGTTCCCTGTACTCCTTGAACGCTCTGCATTGCTTACATGGGTATCATCTGTCTGTCTTTACATTTCCCTGTGGGAATTGGGGCTTGGGGAATTGCTGCAAATGCTGACACTCTGGCTATTGCTAATGCTGTGAGTAATAAAAGTCCTTTGTGTCTGACTCAGGAGTCTTGTATCTTCTGCCTGTATCTATGAAATTGCGACAAGACAACTTGCTGGCTTGAAAGTAGAGTAAAATATCAGACCCTTCATAGTTCTAGTCAGGTTCTCAGTAGATTGATGCTCACTCGTTCGATAGATACGTGTGCTGGAACATATTTAAAATTGGTCTCAAGATACATTTCTTTTAAGGAACATTTTAGAGATTTTTAGAGGCCTGAGACATTACATGATTTTCTACCAAGGGAGGACCAAATTTGGGGTTGAAAGATCTGAAAGAGTGCAATTATGGTCATAGCACTTATTAATCGAAACATTTTTGAGATCTGCATTTCCAATAAAATTGAGTTAAAATTCCTTGGCTGGCATAACCAAGATAGTATGGATTGGGCTTACCTGACCCTACATATGCCCAAAGCTCCAGAAAACTCAAATGTTGAAAGTAACTAATCTACTTCGTTAGACTGTTGTTTTTCTGCAATTTCTATCAGTGCATAGTACTCTAATCTACTAGCCATCCAGAATAAAACCTGGCATCTCAGTGTTCTTCCTGTTCCTCATCATCCACATCCAGTCCTCAGTGCCTTAAATATTCTAGTCTCTTTACTGTGTTTCCTATTCTCCACTCTCACGATCAGAACTCTACTCATTGCTCGTTTGCATCATTGGCATCACTTTCCAATTTGTTTCTCTAATTCCTGTTTGTATATTTAAAATCTATCCTCCAAACTGGGCTTAGATCAGAGAGACCCATCCAAAAAGTGCTTTAGCAGCTGGCCTTCCTACAGAGAATAAAGGTCGTGAACTTAGGATGGACGCCATGAACTGGCCCTTCCATATCTCTCTGGCCTCACGTTTATGTCCTGTAGGAGGCAGTGTGGCAAGGGACAAAGAGCAAGGGCTCTGGGTCAGTGTCTGCATTTGTATTCCGGTTGTTTTCATCTATGAGCTGAGTGACCCTGAGCAGATTTAGTTAATATTCTGTAGCTTAATTTCCCTATTTGTAAAAGGGGAATAAAAAGAGCACCTTTAAAAATAATTTTTATAAAGCCTGCCTTAGTCTATTTTGTACTGCTGTCATGGAATACCACTGATTGGGTAATTTATAAACAATTGGAGTTTATTTGGCTCCTGGTTCTGAAGGCTGGGAAGTCCGAGATTGAGGGTCTGAGTCTGGGGAGGGCCTCTTACTGCATCGCAACGTGGTGAAAGGCATCACAGAGTGAGAGGGCGTGAGCACAAGACAAAGGGAAGGGGGCCGAACTCAGCTTTTGTAAGGACACCACTCCCAAGATAATGAACCCACGCCTGCAGTAACACATGAATCCATTCATGAGAGTGCAGCCCTCATGACCTAAACACCTCCCCTTAGGCCCCACCTCCCAACACTGTTGCATTGGGGATTAAGTTTCCAACACATGAACTTCGTGGGGCACATTCAAACCACAGCAGAACATTTAAGAAAGTGTCTGGCATGTAATAGATATTCTATAACGTTAGATATATTAACACCGGAGTGCTTGTTTTCATCATATGCCATGTTGTTTTTTAATTCTTTGTCTTGCTCTCTTCTGTTTTCCTTTGCCTGAAATGTCCTTGCCCTGCTTAACCTATGGCACAGTGGTTGAGAGCGTGGGCTTTGGCTGAGATCAAACTAAATTTGGATCCAGACACTTTCATGAGTTAGCTGTGCAACATTGCAAAGAGTGCTCAAGAAGTGATTATTACTCTCCTACTTATGCTTCAAGATCCCATCAGGGAAAATCACCTGTGTGCCAGCTATGAGGCTGTTATTTTTTGGCTTCAAACCCTCCCTTCTAGAGTTGGCTTTTTGATGGTGGGGCCAGAGCTCTGCAACCTGCATTTCTGCTTTGCCTGCAGGCTGCCTCCCTGTTAGACTCCACACACTGGGGGCAGTAGAGGGAGACAGCCGGGCTGAGGGAGGAAGAGGGGACCTGCTCTTCCTGTTTGTTTCCTGCGTGCTTCCCGCCTGCTGTCTGTTCCTATTTAGTCTGTGAGTCTGGTTTTTTTATCTTCACACAGGGCACGGGGCAGGAATGAGGATGAGGTCAGGAAGGCATCTGCCTCAGGCACAAAATTTAAGGGAACACCAAAGTACTAAGGAATCAAAATATATTACTGTATATTCCAATAAACATTTTTTAAAATCAAAATTAAATGCAAAAAAAAAAAAATCCCATGATGAACGAAATATCGAAATTTTAAATAGAAACCAGTGCCAGCTGAGCCACACTAGAGCCCGAGGCCACTGGCTTTAATATGATAGCAGCAAACACATCAATAATCTATTCAAAATCTACTTTGTTGCTAATTTCATTTTCAATTGAGAGAACTGCCACATTTGACAATTTCTTCTGTCCGAGGGATGAGCTTGAATAATTTTTACTTAGCTTAGGCTGATGTAAAGCAATAATAAATTAGCTTTTGGGATAAGTAAAATATTTAAACCTAAAATAAGACTGTGAATTTTAATACGCCAACTTGTCAATTTTTCAATATTTTCCAATTATGTGAATGTTCTGGAAAAAAATTAACTTAAAAAATATATAAAAATACATTGAGGCCCACAATTTTTCCTTTTGCCTCAGGCTCCCTAGGGCTGAGAACCACACTGTATTTTCACTTTTCTAGTTCAAAATTCTATCTGTAGGTAGTTTATCTTTATATTAACTTCTCTCTGTTAAAATAACTGATGTGATTTCTTACTCCTGAATGGATATGAACGATACAACCTCTGAGTACAAAGCTGACGTCTTCCTGTTCCCTTCCCCTCTCCTGAGCGCGTTCTCGCATCTATGCTTTGCTCATTTTCTACAGCTTATGAAATGCCAGCCCCACCCCGACACGCACCTTCATCTCTTTCTGCTCAAATTCAATCCATTCTCCAAGATCTGTTTCATATGTCATGAAATCATTCCTCATTCTGCACAAAATGAATACGTTTCCTCATTTCGATGTAGAGAATGTCCCAATGAAGGGAGGAAAGCCCCCTGAACTCTCCAAGTGGGTTCTTGGCTTCACACGGGAATGAATTTGAGAACGAGCAACTATTAATACCTACAGGAAAGTTTTATTGAGACAGAGACAGACAACAGATCCTACTCCACACACAGAGTAGGGGCCCTCTCCCAAGTGGAGGGGAGGAACCCCTTATGGGGCAATGGTAATGTTTTTAGACGTTCAAAAACCCGGTTAGGAAACAGTACCAGCATTGTTTTGAGGTCAGGCCATACAGATTAATCATAAACTGCTCCCAGAAAGGTGAGCACTAACAGTTTATAAGGCATTTGGCTTAGTAATTCACCCATCCTTAGGGGGTACCCGGCCAGTGACTTGGTGACCTCCTTGCTCAGGGTGGTTAGGGCCTGGTGTCAGTCAAAATGGCTGCACTTCCTTTTCCACCTCATCCCTAATTTTATGGGCTCTTAGAGCTGTCTTGGCATTCATGCCATCATATTCTGCCTTGTTTTTGTTGTTATTTTTGCGCATCTCTTATTTCTCTGCCACCTCCCATCTGGATTTTAAATCTTTGAGGATCAGGGACTGATCTCCTTCTGGTCTTTCTCATCTTTGAACATTTCCTATTTGGTGAGGTCGAGAGCTTTGCAGGCAGCACAAGCAGAGGGAATTGGAGACACAGCTGGGTTACCAAATGCTGGACTTCTGCACATTGGTGGGAAGCAACACCATTAGACATTTAAGTTGTTATTCTTTACATTCCCAGTGCTCTCAAAGCTTGCTTCCTTTTTTGCCATCTCTGCCTTGGTGCTCAGTTGTGCTCCTTGAAAGGAATGATTAACTCCTCTTCTTTGCTAAGCCTGCTGAGCACAGGGTGGTGTTTAAAACAGTCCAGAGCAATCTCTCCCTTGAGTTAGAAAGAGAGTGATTTCCAGGAAGCTGAAGGTCCCTGTGGGATGTTGGTCAGTAGGAGTTAAATAGCCCTGCTGTGAATGGCTTTGTGAACAAGCCATTTTCCTCACGGAAGAGTTGAAGTTCTGATAGGACCCTTTAACGAAGGGGCCATGGCGATGGGAACCAGTGGAGGTACCCTGCTTACTTCCATAGCAATACAAACACCCCCCAAATCAAAACATTAGGAACTGCCCATCCCTAGCCTCTCACCAACCCCAACTTTGTTCTTTTACAAAAACCAGAGCCTACTGAGACTGGGGGCATTTTGTCAGAAGT
The DNA here is from genome assembly GCA_004363605.1 of Indri indri. Classification (NCBI taxonomy): domain Eukaryota; kingdom Metazoa; phylum Chordata; class Mammalia; order Primates; family Indriidae; genus Indri; species Indri indri. The sequence goes on from RJWJ010002935.1 coordinate 55,200, forward strand.
TTGTTTATTTATATAGCAAGAAGAAGATATTTTCAAACTGGAAGCCAGCTGATTTCAGACTAGGAAAAGAATTTTCCAAAAACAAATGTACGAGGTCAAGTTTCAATGTCACAGAAAGGGTAATTTAGGCAAACCTCGCCAACCACAATAGAAGATGGTATATTAAATTACTGCTCTGGAAAACGGATTTGTGTTTGTGGACCTAAGACAGCCCTGAACCTTGAGTGCAATCTGACCCGACAGCTTTTTCTGAGAAGCTCGCCTCTTTGTAACACTGACTGCTGACCCACTTTAAGTTCCTTGTCCCCAAACTGTAGAGAAGGAACAGGGTGATACAGGTCGTACTAGAGATGCTCACATCTTGGTGTATTTGTGTGCCTCCGGGCGTGCTTTACATCCCCAGACTAGGGCCACGGTTGGTTTCATTCTCAACCTAGTGGAATTATTTGTCACAGAAAAACGGATGAAAAACCCAAGGTACCACACTGAATTCCTGGTCCTTTAAGTACCATTTCAGAAGCTCAGCGGGGTTTTGTTTTAGAGCCAGACACATGAACTCTTCTTGATCACTAGGATGCTCTTTGCAGTACCCAAATGTAGGTAAAAGGAGACCCAGTCCTAGAGATAACCAAAGAAAAACAAATTCTCATCACCCTCGGTCGATTTGTTTCCTATTTTACCTTCTCATTCATTCACTCACTTACTGAGAGCACACTCTGTGCCCACACCATGCTAGGAGCTGGTGTGCAGTATAAAAATAGGAAATGCATAATCACTGTCCCCAGGAATAGCCTTGCCTCTTCAAACACTCAAGCCTAGTGCAATGAACATATTTCTGGACATTCGGAAGGCTTTCTAAAAGCGATAGCCCCTCAAATGAGAAGCTTTAAATGTTCTCAATGAGCTAGGTCAAAGCCTCAGATATTTGTACCTGGGAGTTTTCTGTAAAAATCAAAGGTGCTTTTAAAGTATCATAAATGCTATTTCCTGCTCTGCTCCCCACCTTTTTAAAGCCAGTGGTTTCAACCAGGGGTGATTTTGCCTCCAGGGGACGTTTGCCAACGTGTACAGACATTTTTGACTGTCACATGTCAGGACTAGGGAGGGTACGCTGTTAGTATCTAGTGGGCAGAGGTCAGAGATGCTGCTAAGCAACCAACAGTGTACACGGTATCCCAGGAAAGAATTATCTGTCCCAAACGTTAGTAGTGCTGAGTTTGAGAAACCCTGTTTTTAACCAACATAACCGTAACAACTCATTTCCCCCCCTACTTTTAGTCAAGATGGACAACTATTTTGAAAAGCAATGCCATACTTGCTGAGTTTATGACTTACATTTCACATCGGCCATAAGCCTTAATTGGCATTTTACATTTGTCTTGACTGCAGAACATTTTTCCCCCCTAACAGTCTTTCACTTTTTATCGCATCAGATGCTGGGAAAGGCGAATATTTCTGTTTCCCAGTAGTTCTGCCCGACTCCAGCTTATGAGCAGGAAACCTCTTTTGATCTTCAACTTCTTGCCTCTAATGGCCTCGGCAGACGTTCTGTGCATCTGCCCCCTCACCTCTCGCCTCTCTCAGAACAGTCCTGGGAGTTTAGTATCCACGCTCCAGAGATAGAGAACCCGACACCACAAGGCGAAGGCTTAGTCGAGGTCACCAGCAGGGCTTCACACGGGCTTTCTCCCCTCCTCCCTGTGCTCGTTATTCACCAGTCCCTTCAGGGGAAATGCACAATATAAATCAGAAAAGACCATCATCTGTAGTTCACTAAATGTGCAAAGGTTAAGTTTAGCCAGGCAGGTGATTTATACTTGCTTATTTCCTTTAAAACCTCATGGAGAATGAAAGAGAGTTTTCAGCTAGGATAACAAGGAAGGAAATGTAATATTTTAAACCTCGCCGTTATTATTTCTCTTTGAGTATGAAAATATTATTTGTTTAAAAAAATCCGTGTACCCAGGAAGATTTGGATCAGAATAAATTTTTGTGAAGTCATTAACTCATCACAATTTGATTAAGTAAAGGGTTTGGCATTGCATCTGTTAGAAACATCCTAAGAGTCCAATCATCCATCCAAGACAAAGAAACTGGTCTGCAAAAACAGGGGTCGAGAAGTCTAATGAGGAATGTAATAGATCAACCACTAGAAAGTTTCTAAAAAATGATATGAAAGGCTTGGTTTTAGTTATAGGGATCATAAATTAAAGTGACAATTTTTATAAACGTAATGGAATTTCCAGCTTAGGAAATTTTACTAGGCTAAGTCAGGCCATCCACTTCCTTTTCTTATTCAGGAGGGAAAAAGCAATAATTTACAGTATGCATAGATCAGAAAGCATCCTTCCTCCCCTACTATGTCCCTCCCTACCTCCTTTTTTTTTGAGACAGAGTCTCGCTGTGCTGCCCAGGCTAGAGTGCCATGGCGTCAGCCTAGCTCACAGTAACCTCAAACTCCTGGGCTCAAGAGATCCTCCTGCCTCAGCCTCCAAGTAGGTGGGGCTACAGGTGCTTGCCATCACATTTGGCTAATTTTTTTGTTTCTATTCTTAGTTGCCCAGCTAATTTTTTCTATTTTTAGTAGAGAAGGGGTCTTGCTCTTGCTCAGGTTCATCTTGAACTCCTGGCCTCAAGCAATCCTCCCCCCTTGACCTCCCATAATGCAGGATTACAGGCGTGAGCCACTGTGCCCGGCCACATCCCTACCTCCTTTCTTCCTTTCTTATCTTCCTTTCTTTTTTTTTCCTTTATTGTTGTGATTGACAGAGTTCAGACAATATTTGGTGTCAAAGACATATTTAGAGTAGTCAACATTTCCCAGGGCCAGTCTTACTCTGTTCAAAACTTGACCCAGGTAGCAGGCAGCTTTTATGTTAGTGGCCCCACTGAGAAATGGAAAATGAGGTGGTTAACCATTGTGGGGTGCCATTTTGTGCTGGGCATGACAAAATACTTGCAAATGGTTTTGCCCATCACCACAGTAAAAGGTGTTTTTCAGACTAGTTTAAAATTCAATAGCTTAGTCCTTTGTGATGTTCACCTGCCCCTCTGCCCTTACCTCTGCTTGTTATTTCTGAGGTTAAGACTTGTATTCTCATCTGGGGAACTGACTCAGGATTAGATTACACAGTCTTTGGAAAGATGCCGTTTTTCTTTATATCACTTTAAAATGTAATAACTTTTTAGTGGTGAATAAATTTGATTTAGTGGTAAATAATTTTTTTCCCTAGGTTATGGAAATCTGAGTGCCTAAAACAACTCAGCAATCAAGTATATTTCTTAATTATCCTTTCATCTGAATGCTGCCTGGCCTAACTTCTTATGCTAAAAATGACATAGTTTAGTAACCCAAAGACATGCCTTCTAAACATGGCTCTCTTAAAAGTTAAATAACTTAATGATTCATTTTTGGCTGAAGTCAGTGTTTTGTTGATACAATTAATAATTGTTTTCTGTTAAAAAGCATGCCTGTGTGTATTAGAATAAGATTTAACAAAGTCTAGTATGCAAAGGCACAGTCAATGGAACATAACCAACGATTCAACATAAGACTCAAATTTTTAAAAATTCCATTGGTTACTCTCATTATATATCATACATAAACGTTAGCATTCCAGAAAACAGCTCAGTGGTTCTTTGAAATAATCTGGAATTAGCACACATGGCCCAATTTTTATCTGTGCGTGTCTTGTTCCAATAAATCTACAAATTATGGGTTTAGGGTTCCCAAAACAGAGCAAAAGCTCTGAAATGTCAGACAGCATGACAACAATAGTCATAGCTGATATTGAGATATAACAAATTGTATGTATATGTTCATAAATTTTTCTTTTTATTTATTTATTTATTTATTTTTCCAAAAAGGATAAGACCCACAATTTCAACATATTCTTAACTGATTCAATACTAAGAGAAATTAAGAGCTACCTCTGAAAATCTGCATGATAACTGACACTTACTGTAATAACACTAGAATGTAAATTCCACCAGTAAATTTTGTCTGTTCACTGCTCTTTCCCCAGTACCTGAAACATGGTAGACACTCAATAAATATTTGTTAAATGAAGGAATGAGTCATAGAAATGCATTGTAAGATCTCAGTATTCTATTAAATAGCTAGAAAGTTCAAATTTTATTCAATAAAATAATTAAATATTCTTGGTTTCTATTTTTCTTTTTTGAAAGCTGGTGATCCAAATGTGATTTAATGTTGATAGGCAGAATATTCAAATAAACTAGTATCTTAGTCCATCGTGGCTGCTATAATAAAATACCATAAACTGAGTAGCTTGTAACAACAAAACCTTGTTTCTCTTAGTTCTGGAGGCTGGGAAATCCAAGATCAAGGCGCCAGCAAATTCAGTGTCTAGTGAGGGCCTGCTTCCCAGTTCACAGATGGCTGTCTTCTCACTGTGTCCTCCCACAGCAGAAGGGAGAAAGGAACTCTCCTGGGCCTTTTTTATGAGGGCACTAACTCCATGCATAAGGGCAGGGCCTCCCAAAAAGCCCCACCTCCCAAAGGCACCATCTCCAATACCACCACCTTTGGGGTTAGGACTTCAACATATGAATTTTGGGAGGGGTCATAACGTTTCAGCCTATTGCAACTGGGAATCCTAATTTTGCAACTATTTTGCCGATTGGCAGTTTTTCTACTTTTAATTTCATCTGTTGGCTCAGACTGCCTAAGGAGACTTGTGTTTTTTGCTCTATCTTCTTTGATTTATCTGCTCATTTGTCAATTTTCTGCAAGTGTAGAGGAGACGAAGCAGCTCAGTTAGCCCTTCCTCTTCCTCTTCCTCTTCCTATTACCCTCAGAGTACCCCTTGTGGCAAAAAGGAGGCATTGTAACCCCGGCAAGCCTTTTGAATTTCCTTCCTTCATCCATTTATTTATTGCCAGCATACATTTCAACAATAATGTAATGATACCTCTCCTGTTTAAGGGTTTGGAAAATGTTATAAAAGAAAATTTTTGGGTTTTTTCTCCAGCCTCCACACTGACTTCTAGTCCTGTTCCCAGGTGACCTGGGGTGCCACAATTTGGGGCAACAGAACATGCATTTAGTGTTGGGTATAAACTTTTAATAATTAGAAAATTAAGAATGCTGAGGAACTACTACATGGTACATCTGTATAAGAGTATTTAGAATAAAGCGTCTTTGCTTTCTTAACACAAATCAAATAATTTGGGGGATTGATAAAAGTTTAATAGTATAGTTTAATAGTATAGAAGATTTAAAGTTCCATATTAACTGCAGATGGTAGAATGGCTATAAATATCAAATAAAAAGGAAAAAAAGAAGAAAAGATTAAAAGACAAAAAAAATTCTATATTAAAGTAGTCTGTGCAAATTGTTTAACATTGTTGCATGTTACAGAGCTGGTAAACCTTAATGAAAGTTCAAAATCAGTTAATTGAAGGGGACAACGGGGATGGTTAAAAGTAAGCAAACTGCAAGAAAACTAATTACAAAGACCATGAAAATCGCATAGGGCCCAAAGATATAAAATTCCTTCCATTTTTGGCCAAGTTGATTTCCCCCTACAAGACTGTTAATAAAATACATGCTTACAGTGAATTTGACTTTTCTTCCTCAGTCTTATAAGAGTACAGTAGTCCCCCCTTATCTGAGGGGGACGCGTTGCCAAGACACCCAGTGGATGCCTGAAACCTCAAATTGTACCAAACCCTATAGATGCTATGTTTTTTCCTCTACATACCTATTTTGAAAGTTGTCAGACTCAAAATGGAGTCACCAATGTTAAGGAAACCCTGACAAATAGTGTTGGGAAAGGTCATGAAGAGAGGGTTCTTATGCTTGTATGTCTGGTTATGGAAAAGACTACAAAAACCACAGCCTCGCACAAAGGCGATCAAAACCTTACCCCAAAAATACTTCTGCAAGGGAGTCTACTCAGTGACTGCCTGTCCAACCTTGGCCTGGCTTCACGCTTATTATTGATCTTTATAGCCAAAGATAACTACTTCAAAACGATTAGGTAATCCTCCTCATTTTTTCCTTTAAAAACCTTTGTCTTCTTTTACCTTCCTGAATACACACATAGGTTACTATGGTATGCATGTGCCTATTGAAATGCTCTATTTCCAAACAAACATCTTTTCTTTTAGACAGCCTCTCTCTGTTTGTTATTTATATTGATAATATGATAAGGTTTAATTTATAAATTAGGTACATTAAGAGATTAATACCAATGAATAATAATAAAATAGAATAATTGTAACAATATACTTTAATAAAAGTTATGTGAATTGGTCTCTCTCTCTCTAAAAATATCTTATTGTACTTTACTGACCCTTCTTGTGATAATGTGAGACAACAAAGTGCCTACGCGATGAAATAAAGTGAGGTGAGTGGTGTAGGCGTTGTGACATAGTGTGAGGCTACTATTGACCTTCTGACAATACGTCGGAGGATCATCTGCTTCAGGTAATCCTGGGTCACTGAGCCATGACAATGTTGTGAAAGTTGCAGATACCACAACAAAATCACTTTTCTCAGACCCAGACAAAATAGGGCCAGGAAAGCACAAAGTAGAGGAGGCTCATGCTTACATGTCTGAGATGAGAATTATTTCCAAGGACTTTCTAAAAACCATACGAGAAATTCTTTCACGCCCTTTCATGCGTCTCTGCTTTGACAAGGTTTATCACTAGACGTTCTTTAGGACTGCAGTGGTTCAGGTAAGATGCTCTAGGAATACTTGTTCAGTGATGGCATCTCCACCAACGAACTGACAGCAATTCTGGCTTTGAGCCTCTGGAACCAATGAACACTGTTTCTAAGCAACTTAGGATCACTACTCCCATTTTGCTAATAAAAGGTTTCCTTTACCCTTCCCTCACTGGATACACTGGTGGCTTGCCATTCCATGCAGTCCAGATTACAATCCTTATATCTCATTCTCAAGTAAATATTTGGAGATGATTTTGTCTAGTGTCTTTTTTTTAGGTTAACAATGTTGATGGTTGTATGTCGGGAGTGGACGATGTCGATGACTAACCCATAGGCAGTGTCTACAGTGTGGGTCCGCTGGGCAAAGGGATGATATCAGTCCTGGGTAGGACATCGTAAGATTTCATCATGCTACTCAGAGCAACATTCAATTTAAAACTCATGAATTGTTTATTTCTGGAATTTTCCATTTAATATTTTTGGACCGTGGTTGAACATGGGAAACTGAAACTGTGGAATGTGAAACTGTGAATAAGGGGAAACTAATATATTTAACTATTTACCAATAATGACAGTGGCCACAAGGATTACCTTGAAAAGAGAGACTATTTCACACAGATCCTGTCTGGACTTCTATACCTCTCTATTAGCTCTTTTTAAAAGTTTTGTACCATGTAATATTGATTTTAATCTTTTGTTTTGAAGTAATTTTAGACTTTTAAAAAGGTGCCAAAATAGAACAGAGTACTCCACATACCCTTCACCCATCTTCCCCTACATAACTGTAGCACAATTATCAAAACCAGGAATAATGTACTGTTTCAAAGTTAAAATAGTGTGCTCTACCTGGTGGTGTTCTTGCTATTCTTATCTTTCCCATCTCTTTAAATCTTGGTTGCTTTTCCACTTCAGAAAGGGTGAAATTGAATCCTAGAGAAAGATTCACTCATAACAGGCAGACCTAGAAAATGGAGTCATTTTCTACCTCATGTTCTTAACGCTGAGTCTCCTTTCTCAACAGCATTGGGCCTCATTTCGCTGTGAGGCCAAATGCCATCATTTTCACCTGGGGCTCAGCATATTGGCTTGTTATTCCTGTATTAAGACCTCTGAGACCCTTCTTGCCAGGGATCATATAATAACCTCAATCTCCATCTCATGCTAGAACATACTATCTACTTAATAAGAGCCTTTCCCTCCTTTGGCTTAATGCCATTCCTTCACAATAAAAACCACATAGATAAAGATATTTTTACAGAGCTAATGTGTTCAGCTCGAACATTTGTTTCTGGATGTTTCCAAACCCTATGTATCTGGTTTGTTTTAGTGATTTTCATAATGCTTAGATATGGTAACCATTTCAAACTGAAGTCAAGGAAGAATATAAATATTTCTTAATAAAAATTAAAAATTCTTTGTCTTTTTTTAATAGTCATCATAAGAAGAAAAGGTTAATTCCTTGGCTTCCATGTATCTAGCACTACAGGGATTTCTAAGACCAAGTCTCTGCTCTCTGTGTGTTCACAGTCCAGTGAGGCTGACAAACAAGTAAGCAGATAATGACAATGCAACGTGGCAAATGGCATTTTTTCACCTAATACAATACGATTTTATTGATTATAGTCCTCATGTTGTGTGTTAGATCTGTAGACTTGTTCATCCTATTTATCTGTCACTTTGTATCCTTTCACTGACATCTCACTGTTTCCTCCTCCTGTCCCCCAACCCCTGATTTTTCTTTATAAAAATTAAAAAAAAAAGAAGATTCATTTGAAAGGTCACATTTTTAGCTCATGCTTTCTTGTCAGTGTACTACTCCAGTCTGCTCGTGTCGGGTGTGTGTGTGTTGTTTTGGGAACCGTATAGCATCTTATCGGGAGCTGTTGGTTTGGGGTCAATGGCGTCTCTGCTGTCGTGCGGATCAATGACAAACAGGAGAGTGGCTTCGTGTTCTCTACAACACTAGAAAAATCCCTCCTGGGATGTTCTTTGGGAAGTACAAGAAAAATCCATTAGAAGTTTCATGTTGACCTTTCTTGCTTTACAGAAGTTTGTTGGCAGGAAGTGCCTTGGTTGTCTTGATTAAAGAAATGAAGGAAAAAAAGCAAACGTTGTGAAAAATTCCAAGGATGAGTTTGAGTTTGCTATTCAGATTAAAAAAGAGTTACTTACAAGAACCACTGTGACATCTGAAAGATCTTTCTACCTTACCCTACCACTCTCTCCTCTGTCCAACAAACGGAGAGAAACCCATTTTGGTCTGTTGTTAAGGCTGTTTAAACATCTATCAGAGCTCCACTACCCTTGAAATGATTAGAAATCACTGGGCTGTGTATCAAAAGGGCAGCGTGAGCTTCTGGCCCATCCGACTTTAATCTAAAATGGCTCCATACCGGTAGTTGAAAACAGATAATTACTTCATTAACTTTTGGAGTGTCTGTGGCATTTATGTTGCTTTCTGCTACAGAGAGAGAAAAGACAAGATCTCACAAGGACATTCATGCCTGCCAAGTTTTGCTTTCTTTCCACGACAGTAAACATTGTCTTGGTTGTGGGTAAGATCCAGTATTTTATCATGCTAAGACAGAGAAGCTCACCCACTTGGCATTCCAGAGTGAATATTCTCCAAGTCTTGGCTGGTCTGCAAGCCCAGAATCTTCACTTTTGTTCTCAAACCTTTTGTCACCTTTAACGAAGAATTATTTTTTATTAATGTCATGCTATCTCCTTTTGCTTAAATAAATCCAGTCCTATATATAGAAATTAAATAAATTTATGTGTAGTGAACATATGCATTTGTCAGACATTTCCGTAATTTTAGGAATGATTTAGAGAATGATATAGAGGAAAATATTATGCAGGAAACATTGGATTGTTTGGGGAAAGCCACTGTGGAATTGAGAGGCTGTTATTGTCAAAATGGTTCAACCAGTGAAGGCAACATACATTTAAAAAAAGAGTCATGTAATTCTGTATCTGAAACTGCCAGCAGCAGGGTGCTTTTTCATCCATTACTGTCATCTGAATATTTTCATCTTTTTGCCTCTAGGCATTAAAATGCAACTAATCCACCACCCACAAAACCCATTAGTATAAACATTAAAAAATGAGTGGTCAGACTACACAGCGATGGCATTGAAATTGCTTTGGTAAAATGCAAATATAATGAGGATGTCTGTTTCAGAGCAGTTTGCATCATAATAGACTGAACTGGACTTTAATTCTGGGTTTTTTTCTACATGCTATTTTAAAAGAAAACATCTGTGTCCTGTTACTTTTTCTTTTTCTTTTTTTGCTTTTCTCAAAGTTTTTGATGTTAGAATTTAGAATTTTGTCTACTGTTTAGGACAGGAAAAAGAAAAAAAATTCTCTTGAGGGAATGAGAGAATGCGAATTGCTTCTTCTCTTACAAAAAGCACATGCTTCCATGAGAATGCTCATTGGACAGAAGAAGTAGAAAGTATATGCTAAGCTTTTGCCTCCACCAGTCTAGGCGATTGCTGAGAGAGGTTCCCACTAATCTTGACATCAAAAAGGCAAAATGAAGACTATAAGCACCTCTCTCGGCAGGGCAAAGACGACCAAGGCACTTTTCTGCCCACCTCAGCTGAGACCCACTGTGCACCTGCAGCTTTATTTTAACCGAGACAACAAAAATTTTTCCTTTAACTTTCTTCTGGAAAGAAGAATGGGAGAATACTACAATGATATATACATTTTCCCCTCCTTACGCCTTTGTTCTTGAATTTTTGCCCTTTAGACAACAAAATCAGAGGATTTGTTGTTAGTACTATTCCTTTTAGTAAATTAGCAATTTTTAGTCCCAAGTTCACCTCCTTGGCCCCTTCAATAATCTCATGCCGTGCTACACATCACAGTGAAGACTGGAAACATAAGCTCATCCTCTTGGCCCAAGGAAACCATATTTACTTAGTTAACTCCACTGGGGATGGGTACTCCACAGCATAAATAGAATGTGAGATGATTATCTCAGACCCCTTCTGTGTGGCCTATTGAGAGGTGCCTATCTATTTTACCTTATTAGCACCTTGAATTTAGTCTTTCTCGGACATAGTCTGAAAGCAATATATAATAAATTCACACACTTTGTGGCGTTGAAGATGAATTTGGCCTAAGCAGTCCAACTTGTACCATTGTGAAAAGGAGCTCGTACCTTATCCCACGTGGTATCTGAGAGGAGAAGCAAATGATACTTTTTAGCTCCTTTTCCTACGTGTCCTGCTCTCCTACCCTAAAAGCTGTTGGGGATGTTCCCTAATCCCACTGAGGGTTGTTCCACAGTGAAGCCCTGGGCGGGGCTGGGAGGCAGGAGCTGGGACCTGCATGGAGGAGACACGGAAGAGTTTCGGTGGAGCCAAGACTTTGTTTTAAGGGAAGGTGTTGTACACTCTATGCGAAACCCTAAAAGGGAAAGAAGTCAGTGTCAATGACAACTGGTGGTGAGAGGTGTGAAGAACCGAGCAATGCTGTTGACATCCACCGTGAGCTATAGTTCGTTACCTCCCAAGGCTGGGCCTTAGTCTCCTACTCAGTAAAATAAAGCGATCCATCTAAATGGTCTCTAGTATCCCTTCACCTTTAATGTTGTCAGAGACTCTTGAGTCCCTGGGCCAGGCCCTGCATTCATGTTGAACTCTGCCAGGGAGTGCTCTGGGAGGACAGTGCTGAGGCTCTCTCCTGAGAGTCAAGTGTTTTTTGGATTATCTTCTGTTTGAAGAAGAATCTGCCTTTTCCATACATGCAGAGCTCTGTGGAATAGCCAAAGTTTAAAATGAGCCAGGAGTGACCAGACACGTGATTATAAATACACATTGACATTGGCAAGGTGGAGTCTACAGAAACTCATCTCTTAGGTCCTTCTCCTTGTAGAGAGTTTTGCTTTCTTAATTCTTGAAACTTATCAAACATTCTGTACTGTATGTGCCTTTGGCTGAATACTCCTGAGTTGTTTCTACTTCTCTGAGTTTGTAATTTTTCTTTCTCCTACTAAGCATTTCTATTTCAGGGTTCTGTGCAATTCACCAAAGCTTTTATCATAATTTCCAAGGTGAAGTAAGATTCTTCACTAATAAATGTAATTTTCATCAAATGATTGCTTTCTTTTTCTTATTGTTAGGACTCAATTGCTTAATGTGAAAGGGAAGCTGTCCATAGCTAAAACCCTCTGGTTTGGAAGGATGAGTAAAAAATGATGGAGGTAATTGATCAGAAGCCTATTTTCTTTGCCCGGCCCTCGCAATTCATTTCCCCCATCCCCACAGGGAGGAAACTACCCCAGGAAACTGCCATAAACATAGACATTTCACATAGGCCCAGTCGACATACTATCAAGAATATTCAAAACTATTGATATTTAGCCTATGAATGGATCTTGAGGAAGCGAAACAATAGATATAATCATGTTGGTTCTTTTTAGTTTCTATCTGAGTAAATCATTCCCCTTCCTCTCATTTCTCTACCTCCCTGATGCTAGTTGCCAAAGTATGCTAACTTGAATTCATTCATTTATTCAACAAATACTCACTGAGTAATCATCACATACAAGGCACTAGTCTAAGCACTAAGGATTCACATGTAAACAAGACAGACAAAAATCTTGCTTTTACAAAGTTTACATCATAGTGAGAGGAGGGCAATAAGCCAATAGAAGAGCAAAATACATGCCAAATGGTGCCCAGGAGGAAAACAATGGAGGGAAAAGGGATAGAAAATGCTAGAGGTAGGGAGAGAGTTTAGTTTTAACAAGCACGGTCAGGAAAAGCGTCATCAAAATGATGACAGTTGATCAAAGATGTAAGGAGACAAGGGAATAAGGCAAACGGATAACCAGTGGACTGGCATTTTTGGCCTAAATGACTGGAAGATTGGGGTTGTCATTTATTGAGAAGAGAAAGGCTAAAGGAGGAACAAGACATCCAGTGTCTGATGTTAGCCAGCAACTGGGAATCTGGAGTTCAGAATGGAAAATATAAAAAGAAATTGCCCTCCCCAAAGGAATTAAGCCACATCCTGCATGCCCCAGTCTTTCATTACTAGTGAATTAAGCTGAGGAGATCAAGAGAAGGAAATGGGCATTACCCTTACTTATCCCTAGTAGAATATGTAAATGTGCCCTAATGTGGTGGTTTCAAAACACGTCCGCAAGTTCTTTGCCATTCTTCCCATCGGAAGATGGAGTCTATGTGCCCTCCCCTTGACCTGGGGCAGGACTTTGTGGCTGCTTTAACCAAGTGGGTATCACAGAAGTGATGTTATGGAACTTCTGAGGCTAAGCCATAAAAGGCAATAAAAGTTTTTGCCTCTCTCTTTGGGATGGTCAATGCTGCAACCCAGCCACTATGCTACGAGGAAGTCCAGGCCACATGACGAGGCACATATCCCATGGGGAGGGAAACTGAACCCCCCAACCAAACTCCCATGCTGACAACCCACACCAACCTGTCAGCCAAATGGTGCACCATCTTGGAAACAGATCCCTGTCCTTCACTTGAGATGCCTCTGTTGATGCTGCTTGGAACAGACATGAGCATTCCCTACCGAGCCCTACCCAAATTGCAAATTGGTGGCAAAGTAACATTTTCCCTGTATAAACCACTGTTTGAGGTGGTAATGATCATCTGGAGACTTAACTTGTAAGGTCTTGAATGTAGGCCTGTCTCTTTTTTTTCTTTTTCTTTTTAAACCATTGTATTCCCAGTCCCTGGCGTTGTCTGAGTGCATACTGTAGGCACTCAATAGCTGCTTAAAATGAATAAACCAAGATGAAGCAGCTGTGACCATCTTAAAAATTGAAGAAGAGAAGTTTGGGAGCACTAAAAAAGGTTCCTAGTTTGGGGGAGTATTTCTTCAGCTTAGGGAGAACTCAGTTCAGGATAGTTAAAAATTGTATGTTTTGAACATGTTAAAACAGGTTGTCCAGGAAAACGTGGTTATCCAAGAAATATTAGGGGCAATGAAAGTCATTTAATTTGGAGATTATTCTAAAACCTTTTGAAACAGAGCAATGTTAGAAATAAGATGCTGTCTCTGCTCATTGGCCTCAGAGCTGGGTCATTGCTGGAGGATAGCTTTTGTTGGTTTAATAGCCACAGCGGTGCTTCATATTCTGATTTGATCTGTGAATGTATTCAGCAAAGTAAATATATAATGAAAGCAAGAAGATTGTATAAATGATTTGCACATCATTTTTTTCCTATATGCAGAAAATCTTACCACTGCAGGCCCTGAAGATGCTTGTGGGTAGGGGAGAGGGAATAAAAGAGAATAGACTCAGGGACATTTCAAGAATCCTCTGGAAGAGAATCATCCCTGCATGATCAGCCTAATAGGAAAATAGTGTGTATAGTGAGGCCAAAATTTTTCTCTTTTTTTTTTCATTTCAACTTGGGATACATGACGTTATCCAAGTCCCTCTTAGTCCTGGTGGTACTTCGAGGGGGCGCTCACGTTCACTACTGATGGGAGTGGAACTTCCTTTTTTGGAAATCAAGTTGGTATTATGAATAAAGGATAAAAATTAAAAATAACCCTCTACTTCTTGGACACTCTTTTGAGTAGCTAACACATAAACACCATTTATTACCTATCAGGCACTGTTCTAAACCTATACATATTAATAAATTTAATTCTCATGACCATCTTATAAAGTACTACTATCTCATTTTATAAATGAGGAAACTGAGACCCAACCGAGGCAGAGCCTGACTCAAAATTCTGCATTGTTGAAGCAATGCTAAGCTGCCTTTCATTAACAACAAAAACAAAACAAAATAATGATTGGTAGTGAAAGACATTGGTTTAAATGTTATTTATAATAATGAAAAATATCCCAAAGAAGATAAATATTCTTCTGCAATAATTATAAATGGTTATTTTTAAAAAATGGCTATTGGCCGGGTGTGGTGGCTCATGACTGTAATCCTAGCACTCTGGGAGGCTAAGGCAGGAGGATCGTTTGAGCTCAGGAGTTTGAGACCAGCTCTGAGCAAGAGCAAAACCCTATCTCTACTGAAAATAGAAAAATTAGCTGGGTGTCCTGGCACATGCCTGTAGTTCCATCTACTCAGGAGGCTGAGGCAAGAGCATCACTTGAACCCAGGAGTATGAGGTTGCAGTGAGCTATGATGATGCCACTGCACTCTACCCAGGGCAACAGAGCAAGACCCTGTCTCAAAAAAAAAAAAAAAAAAAAGATTATATTGAAAATGGTTAAAGCAAGTGGAAAAGCAGGACATGGGATACAAGATAAGAAAAGAAATGGCAAATGACGTAGCTGCATGATTTAAAAATACTGAACAGTATATGCTATGATCTGGATGCTCGTGTCTCCCTCAAATTCATATGATGAAATCCTAACCCCCAAGGTGATGGTCTTAGGAGGCCCACTTCCATTTGGGAAGGGATTAGGTCCTGGGGGTGGAGCCCTTGTGAACGAGATTAGTGCTCTTATAAAGGGACCCAAGAAAGACCCCTCAGCCTGCTATCATGTGAAAACATGTAAGAAGTTGCCATCTATGAACCAAAAAACAGGCTCTCACCAGACACCAAAGCTGTTGGTATCTTGATCTTTGATTTTTCAGCTTTCAGAACAGTGAGAAATAAATTTCTGTTGCTTTTAAGCCACCCAGTTTGTAGTATTTTGTTATAGTACCACGAACAAACTAAGATGGTATATATGCAAAAGTATTAACAATACTTACCTCTGGGTGGTAGGATTATGAATAAATCCTTTTCCTTCCTACACTGTGTATTTTCTACAATTAACATGTATTGCATTTATAATCACAAAGCATGCTGTTAAAACAAAAACAGGAATCAGGGTCTCATAACTCAGGGAAAAGGTCTAGGTTTAAGCTATTGCTTTGCATATGTAAGCTATAACAAATACTTTCCATGTGGCCAAGATTATTTAGACAGTGTGTAGAAAAGTGAGAGCAGAAACTCAGGGTCCACCAGCATCCAAAGCAATAATTCTTACAACCCTTCGTGAATTAATCAATCATGGACACGTGTGTGTGTGTGTGTGTGTGTGTGTGTGTGTGTGTGTGCGCGCGAGCGCGCATTTATTCAAAATACAAAGTTCTAGATCTCTAGCGATTATCTTTGTGGGCCCAGTATGGGATCTGGGAAATTTTGTATTTTTTTCGGCCAGGCTCTGATGCAGGTGAATGAGAGAGCCCTTTGAGACACAGATCTGAAGAACAGTGCCCTGTAATATAACAGGACTCAGGTAGGAGAAAAACAACATAGTTACAGCCAGGAAGCCAAGGGTCCTTTGATAAAATATTTGTAAAACATATGAAAAGCACATTGTGGTGTAACAAGAAGTTCTCCACCCTGGCTGCATGTTCGAATCACCTAGGGGGATTTTAAGACATACTAATGTGCAGATATCCTCATAATGGTGGTAAATCTCCAACTTCAGCATTACTACGAGATAGAGGAACTGCAATTTTCCGATTAACTATACACCGAGGGAAAACAAAAATTCCAACAGAGTGCTCACCACAGGCCTGCAGCAGCTGTCACAAACCAGGGGGTGCAGAAATCAGGGAGAAGAGTCGCAAAAGCTTGGGGAAAAGGGTGGAGGGAAGCAGAGGACTTACAGATGTAACAGTCAAGGCCACTCACCAAAGAGAAAGCGAAACATTATTTACAACCGGAATGAACACTGATGGGGACTAAGTGGTCCACAGCCCTGGCCCCAGGCGGGGGCCTGCAGGCGTGCAGATCACTGGGCGGACGGGGAGAAGCAGAACTCCTGGGGGAGCGTCAGGTACATGGAAAGGAGGAGCAGGTACTCCTGGGAGACAGGCAGTGCAGGAAAAGAGGAAATAAAAGAACAAAATTAAGGAGCCTGCAGAAAACAGGAGCGAGACATGTGGGCTCTTTCTTTCTTTTCCCTGCCCCACCAACATCATGCACGAAGAAACTGCGCAGAAAAGAGCTGAAGTGACACAATAATCTGCTCTCGACGTGGTACCTGCCCATGGAATGAACAGGAACAGGAACAAGGCCACTTCCAAAGGGAACGAGTGCTACAAGTCAGAAGTATCATTCAGTTTCTCTGCTGCGGTCTTCTCCCATCCAAGCACTAACCAGGCCCGACCCTGCTTAGCTTCTGAGATCAGAAGAGATCAGGCATGCTCCGGTGGTATGGCCATAGATGGCTGTGGTCTTCCCTATAGAACAGCCATGACATTGACAAAAACTCTACCACAACGCTCAGTATTAATTCAATATTCTCTGACTTGCATCTGGGGATATGGAAAATATGCTGAATCAGAAATACAAAAACTAGGTAGAGAAACCAAAAAAAGGTAGAAAAACTAGGAGGCAATGAAACGAGAGCCAATGAAACTCAGGAAAACCAGAAGAAGTGCCTATCAGTGATAAAGAACAGATTATAAGGTGCCTGAAAGAAAATGGGTTCAAATAAAAACTTAACGAAGGATACTGAGTAAAAGAAGGAAAACAATCAAGAGAAAGAAAATGAGACAAAGACAACAAAAAAGGATCAGAGAGAAGGAGGCTGAAATGAAAGTAGCAAAACAGGCCAAATACTGCAATTATTGGTGTAACTAAGAAGGAAAAAAAATAATGGAACAGAATATTTAAAACTCTAATCCAAGAAAAAGTTCCAGAGATAAAAGAAGAACTGAATTTACACATCCAAAGGGCCTAGGGGGCTACATAAGAAAATTGACCACAAATTATCAACTCTGAAACACAGCTTGTAAAATTATTAGACCTTAAAGATTAAAAAAAAAAAAAAATCCTCAGAGCCTCCAGGCAAAAAATAATAATAATTTGCAAAGAAGAGAGAATTAGATCGGCCTTAAAAATAACATGCAAAGCGAGGAAACAGTGGAACACCATTTTAAAGAAAGCTAAGGAAAAACAAGCTGCCCTTCCAGTTTCAAGGTCATAGAAAATTAGTTTTGAATGTGCCAGAATTCCAGGAATATTGGACACAGGTGCGCTTGCTGAGGAATTTATGGGAGGGTGAGTTTTACCTAGACAAAAGATTTCTGGGAACAAAAGGACTGACAGAAAGCCCTTCACATATTTAATTGTAGAGCTAAGACTAAAATAAGAGTTTGATCCTGGGTTGATAAAAGATGTAAACATTATATATTGACAAAGTAGATCAAATGCAACTGAAAAGATGGGAGAAGGGAGAAAAGGAGGGAAGTAGCGTGAGACTGTTGTACAGGCAACACGTGGGACTCAGGATCAGTTAGAAAAGACAGATAGGAACAGGCTGAGAAAGAAAAAAATGGGACTAAGACCACTACAAAAAGTATTAGCATAAAAGGAACCACTAGAATAAAAATACAAAGCTTCCTTTAAGCCACGAGGACCTCCCCCATAGAAAGACATAGAAAATATAATATATTGAGCAATTACAATGTAAGATACGACAGAATTGAGAGCAAACTTAGCAGTTACATCGATAAAGCTGGATGGGCCTAACTTGCCTATTAAAAGATTTTCAAATTGGCTCACGGAGCAAAAACCCAACTGTGTGCTGTACACAAGGGACACACTTAATGCAGCCATTTTTGAAAAAGCTAAAAATAAAAGGGGTGAACGAAGATTTACCAGGCAAATGGAGACAGTAAGACAGCAGGCGTTGCAATCCTGATGCCAAAGCAGACTTCAAGCCCAAAACAAAAAACATAAACAGAAAATTTAGAGCTGTAACATGGCCCTGGAGCATAGGAAAGAGCATCTGACATTACTCTTAATAAGATAAATGCAAACGGCGGCGATGCCATTCCTTACCCATCAGAGTAGCCACACACGAGTCCCCCCAAACCCCATCGATGTTTGGCCTGGGACACTACTACTATAATTCTACGTGGCAGCGCTTCAGTTTTGTGTGAATTACCTATTGAGTAATCCTCAGATCATCTGGAGAATCCTATTAATGTACTTGAATTTAAAAGCCAAGATTATACAGCATAATCTTTTCATAATTCTAAGATATGCATATATATTGAATATGTATCTATGTTTATTTACGTATATATATATATATTTAGCTTTGAAGCTTTTTTCATTAGCTGAAGCTTGTGATTACTACGATTGAAGGTTGTCCTGGAAGTGAAGTCTCATACAGTGCTATGCATGAGAAAGTTAGGTTTTATTTCATTGATGTCATTAGAAATGTACTGTTGCTGGACACAGGGGCTCACGGCTGTAATCCTAGCACTCTGGGAGGCCAAGATGGGAGGATTGCTTGTGTTCAGGAGTTCAAGACCAGCCTGAGCAAGAGCAAGAGTTCAAGACCGTCTCTACTAAATACAGAAAAATTAGCTGGGCTTGATGGTGTGCACCTGTAGCCACAGCTACTCCAGAGGCTGAGGCAGGAGGATCATCTGAGCCCAAGAGTTTGAGGGTGCAGTGAGCTATGATGATGCCACTGCACTCTACCCAGGGTGGCAGTGAGACTCCGTCTCCGAAAAAAACCCCTACTGCTATATTAGAGTTAACCGCCCCCCACCCCAAACTAGCTAGCTACTTGTCTTTGGGTCAGGCAAAATGGAACTGTAGCTTATACATATAAACTGTCATGTAGCAGTTTTGTCTAATTGTCCCTAACAGGGCAAGGGATATGAACATTTTAGTCTCACGAAAACAGGATACACTTAGATGAGTTTTAAATGAGTTTGTTCATTCATGCTGCAGAGTGACATGATGAAATGATTTTGATTAATTTTCTGGCTTAGTGTTTTAGTTTAAAAGATTGCAATCTAAAACAAAAATGCACTGGGCTGATTCTCGCGTTCACCTGAGACCAAGGACAACACAGCAATAACAGGGTCAATGTGTTCTCAGACTTTTGGAAGAGCAGATACTACTGTGAATTGAATGTTTGTGTCCCGCCTCAAATTCCTATGTTGAAACCCTAATCCCCAGTGATAGTATGTGAACATGGGAACTTCGGGAGGTAATCAGGGTTAGATCAGGCCTTGAGGGTACATGAGGGGAACGGAGCTTTTTCTCTCCATCCTGTGAGGACACAGCGAGGAGGCAGCCATCTGTGAACCAGGAAGAGGACCTGATCCTGTACTTCCGGCCTCCAGAACTGTGAGAAATTAATTTTTGTTGTTTAAGCCACCCAGTCTATGGTATTCCGTTACAGCATCCTGAACTATTAACAAAATAGATAGGCTTTCCTAATTAAAAATTATGTACCTATGACATTTTAAACTATAGAACAGCGGTTTTCAAATGGGGGTGACTTCCCCCTGCCCCAAGGGACATTTGGCAATGTCTGGAGACACTTTTGATTCCTGGTGGGTAGATGCTGCTAAGTAAATAGCCGACAATGCTCAGCACAGGTCCCCACAACAAGGAATTATTCCCTACAAAATGTTAATAGTGCCTAGCTTAAGAAACCCTGCTTTAAAGATAATTGTTTATCAGCTGGTCTTAATTTTCATTTCCCTGGAACTTTTTTCTTTTGTCTGTCATTGGGACAAACTTGAGGACCAAGACATGTCAGCGCAATATTTAGTCCAGGTCGAAACTGTTAATTAGGTCAATGAAACATTTTTACCAGCACTGGGAGACGCTGGTAAATAAGATCCCCAATTTCCTACTCAGACTTGCAACTAAGAATTAATTCAAGTTCAGGCATCAATTCAAGTGCATCCACAATAGGTGTGGATACTCAACACAGGATTTCTCGACTAGTCTTTGGATCACTAAATACCCAAGATTGTGACCATGGAATCATTCACGTCAGCACAATGGCGCTCCTCCAAGAATGTATTTATTTACACGAAAACACCATTTTATACAAATTGAAGACAAATCTTAGAGAAGTGTTTGTCCAGACATGCCTTCCCCAGTCCCTTATTTGTCCCTTCCATTTTCATCTTCTTTTGATATCATAAATAAAACTGGAGACTAGTTAAAGGAAATTGAATCTGGCTCTTTATCCCCACACCCAAAATTACTTAAGACTACTTAATGTCCAGTTATCCTTCAAAGAAAAGTCTTGCCCGGGGTTATTTTATTTAATTTATTTATGTAATACAGTGTAGAAAGCTATCATGTCATAAGCAATGATTCTGTACAATCATTCTGCAGAAAATTTTTTGGGAGAATTTCTTGGTAATTTAAGACCAGCAGAGCGTTCCCCCCTCCCACCCGTAAAAGTGCTTACCATGAACAGGGATTCTTTATCAAAGATCCAAAGAGATGTGGACAAAAAAAGTTCAAATTCTCAATGCCTAATGTGTGCACATAAAACAGGCACAAAGAAACAAACGTGTATCCTCTTAATTCCTATATCGCAAATATAGCAGAAGCAGCAATCTGTACAGTAAAATGCAACCATGGGGAAAAAAAAAATCCTCAAAAGCATTTGGAATACTTAAAAATGTTTGACTTTAAAATGCATAGTGATCAGGAAAAGAATACTTAGGCAAGAGAAGCAGCTAAATTCCCACGTTCACATGAAGCATCTCCCATCGATTCTTAAAGCATGTTTCAAGTAGGACTTAATTGGGTCACAAACCACAAGAATAATATACAACTGGCTAAGGGCTATGTGATAAATAATCAGGAGAGAATCTATTCATGCACTAGTTTGATACAGCTAAATTCTTTACAGTACACAAAACCCATTAATAATGTAGTGTAGAGACCAAAATGTAAAGCGAGAGAGAATACATTACTGATTCGTGTATTAATTCAAGTTCAGGCATCTACTTGTGTTACAGCACAGCTGTCAAAAGGCGGTAATGAGTAAATAATAAAACGGGGGTTTGTTTGTTTCCACGTTATTCTATAAATGAACACCGATGGGTAGTGAAGCAATGGTTTTGCTGTCCAACTTCGGAGGCTGCTGTGGCGGGGGTCTAGTTCTGCATCTGCTCGAAGAACTTGTAGGTTGGATTTTCATAGCCGTTCTGCTGCATCTTGGATAGGTGGCGCTCCTCTGGGGTCACAGCGGCGTCCACCTGAAAAGCAAGGACGAGAACTGAGTAGAATAATAATCCTTTAAGAGTGCACATGTAGAAGCAGTAAAAAGGTAAGGTGCACACACTCTTCTTTGCCACGATTGTGGAACACACAGGATTTTCTCTTTTCGTTCTCACTTTGACATCTGGCAGCAGAACGCCTTTGCCCACCAGTTGCGCAGATGCTCCATCCTGCCACCAGGTGGCGCTGAAAACCGCGCCGGCTCAGACTTGCCAAGAGCTCATTTGGTGGCTTTTATTCCCCAACCCAACAGAAACTGGATTAAATCGAGCGCGATAAGTACCTTTTTCTTTCCTGTTGGCTTAATAAAGGACCAACAGCCTCGATGGAAGCCTGTTTACTGCAATGGAAGCCTGTTTTACTTGAAAATGGTGGTAAGAGTATCGTGAAAAGAGAGAATCAACAAAGTTAGACTGTATCCTGAGTGACTCAATCTATGCAGAAAAATACGCAACTTCCTGGACTGCTGAATTTCTTCCCATGCTCATTTTAATCTGTCCCTGTTTTCATTAGATTTTATTGCATGTTAAAATGTTAAAGAGGTCTGAGAATCATTCAGTTAAAATAATGCTATATGTATACCAAAGTGGCTATTATTTGGCACAGGAAAAAAGGAAGAATCTAGATTATAGATTCTTATATAAATTACACATATTTTAAACTGAGCATTAAGATACTATGCAAGTATGTTCAGCTAAAGGTTCAAAAGATCCTCTCTGTTAGTATGATGGTTTACCTCTAATGTCAGGCCCGTAATTATAAACTTCTTCCTCCCCATGTCACGGTTACACAGAGCTATGTGGGCATTTACTCTCTGCGGATCTGGCAGGGTACTTACGCCTGTAATGTGGGCAGTGGCTGTTCTTGTTTCTAATATATTTGTTATACCTCTCCCAGTGCACAGAAGAGAGAAGGTACTTTACTGAACGGATACAAGTTTAGTTTTTGTCTTTTAAAATTTCTCTTCTGCAAAACCATGGGAAGATGAAGAGAATAAACACAAATGTAATCAGAAGTATGTTTTGCACAGAAAAGTTAAGCCGTACCATACGGAAGACTTTCCTTTGAAGGGATATTTCCTATTCTGCGTACAATCAAATCAGGCTGTCCGCATCATTTCTAGAACACTGCAGGCCTGTTCTCCATTGCTAAGTGTTGCCAAGTGACATTTGGCCCCTTACGCAGCTTTTTCCCCTGACACAGCCAATCTGGAATGGTTCTGACCCCACACGGCGTTGACCCTGAACCCAGTGAAGGAAAAACACCAGAGAGCACGTGGTGTCCGCGCTGACACCAGGTCTAGGGATGGAGCTGGATATGCCATGAACAGACCACACTGGCTAATGAATAATCAGACTAAAAGATCTGTCGGTGTATTAAACAATCAGGTTCCCCCATGGTCACTTTCTACGACTCCACTTCACAGATGGATTGACTCTTTTTACCCTGGGCAGGAGGTAAAATTATGATCTTGGCTGGTTTCAAGGCAGCTGGAATAGGGAGACATGTAGCCCCCTCGTCCCTCGGGACAGAGTGTTCCCTCCATTATGCGCCCTGATCCTTCAGTTCCCATTCGTGGACAAGACGGCATGCCGCTGTGGAGCCTTTCTGTCTGCCACCTTGTCAGGTCTGCCTGAGTTCTCCTGCAGCTGCCTCCTCAGGTTATTCCTAAGACAGGCCTGGGCATTTCCTCTTAGAACAATGCCACCAACAAGCTCTAACCACGGACAGTACTCAGAGGACAGTGCTCAAATGGAGGCTCAGCATCACTGTCCTTATGGGAGTAATTCACAGATGTTTTCCCCATCCCTTCCTCTTTCCTTTGATCTGCACCGTTGTCAACAAATGAGGTCACCTGGCTTTAATCGGCAGTTGTGTAATTAGCCACAGGCTTGGGAGTTAAAACACCATCATTAAAGATTAGCAGCAATAATGAGAGATTTCATTCACTCTCCACACTCGCTTGCCAGGAGCAGCAGTGTGCCATTTGGACTTGGGCATCTTTTTTACTCGGTACCACTTCGTAAGCGAGATTTCAAAGAACGCTGGGGTTAGAAAAAAAAAAAAGAAAAATTATCTCACTTAGGAGATCAAGCACAAACTGAGTGTTTCTGAGTGTAGAAAATAAACCATAATGCTGCCGGATAGCTGGAATATTGTACTTTCATCTCCTCCAGGAGGCACATCAACCTTCATACGGGCTGTCAACAATCATTTGCATTCATTAAGGGCAGGGGAGCACCTGGCAATTTGATAGTTTTTTTCTCCTCTTCAAACTCCAAAGCCAAGCACTTAAGAGAGCCCTGCCAGAGATGTGAGGCTCAGAGGCTGGTGTGCACTCCAGGTCTCTAACATTCCTGCTTTTCTTAGCCTCTATTCTACGTGCTAATCTTCGGTACTCTTTGCCGTTGAGGGGGCAGCTACATTGTGCCATTCCTGCCATGGGGCAGTGTGGGCCTCAGATCCCACGGCTCGGGAGCCACAGAACAAGGGATTATCTTTACAAAATGGCACCCAAAGAGTTTGGATTGGGTCTTTTAATCTCCAACCCCCTGAAAGCTACAAATGAAAAACTGAGTACTCCTGTCCATGGATAAACCTATCACTAAAGGAAGAGCCCCAGGTAAGGGCAACCTTCCTCTCCAGCAGGCCCATCAACGTCCTCCTCATGGCTAGGCTACCACAGTGACACGTCTGCCACCACGAGAACAAAGATCAGCCCCATGTGACCCCATGCAGACCCGGCCTCTACATGAGCACAGAGATACCATTTCCTGTAAGGCAGAGGTGGGGGAGGCTGCAGCCAGCGGTGCTTGTTTGGGAAGGAAATGATAAAATGACAAAGTCAGGGACAGAATCTCCATCGTCCCACCAGGCAGGAATGTCTGTCATTTGCTGGGATGGAAACACACACGCATACTACCTCTAAATAGTCTCTCCCTGACTACCTTGGATCAGACGGCAGCAGTAACTGACCTAGGTCTTTGTTTAGCTCTCGGTGCAGGGCACCGTGTCTTCCTGAGAGACCCAAGGTCCCCTGCGCTGCACTGCAGCTGCGCTCCCGCTGGCACCTGCAGACGACACCCTGCAAAGAGCTGAGCCCAAACAGCCAGATCCGCCCTGTCCTAAAGTGCCTGTGAGTAGAACTTCTGAATCCTCTTAGCCTTATGCATCCCGCCCCTCCCTGCCTACTCCTGTCTCCCTGAACTTGATTCTTTGGCACCATTTAGTCCTTCACTGTGTCCAGAAGAATTTATAGCTCAACTATCAGATCACAGAGATAAAATTCTATTTGGCTGCCCTTAGTTTCTAGGTCTCCCCCATCATATCACCTCTGGCGTATTTACTTGGAGGAGGAGCAGCGAACACCACATTTAAATGTGTATGTCTAGTAACCAGCAGGATGTGTCCTGACAGATGTCCCTTTTTCTGGGCACTGAGTTAGGCCAAACCACAGAATCCTGGACCCTAAGATGCTCCACGGTCATGGAGGTGGACCAGATAAGCAAAGACAGCTCAGATAACTAAAGCACACATTATCACAACAGAACCTCACAACATTAAAGGAGCCAGGAACGTGGTAAGGAAAAGAAAAGCAAAGAAAACAGCAAGGAAATTTTCAAGTAACCCCTCAGTATTGGTTTTCCGCTTAACTGTGCATAAGTTCATTTTCTTAATTATGATGCCATCTCTTTATATTTATGTATAACTGTAGAGTAGTTAATTCTGTTTATTGCCAACATCAAGCAATTCTTCAGGCAGGCTCAGGGACTCCTTTTCTGTCCCTTTGTAATCATTCTTAATGCTTTCCTTGGACCTTCCCATTTCTCCTCCTGCCGTTCACTGTAAGCTGCCTGCGGATTCTGACTCCCCCCAACTTTTCTTACCTTTGCTTCCCACTCAACCCAACCAGTCTCTCCAACTGCCCCACTACACCCACGTCAGTGGCTGCCAGGGGCCTTCTATTCTGGTGGGTCAACTTTTTGCAAGGAAGAAAGGACCTCTAAGGACACATTTTCATCAAGTCACCGGAATGACAGCACATTCCTCAGGAAAAGTCATATGCCGCAACTCCGTAAAAGCTAAATAAGCAACTCTCTTCTTATTTAGGTCACGAATGAGACGACCCGGGGTGGAGGTGGGGAGACTTCTGGTGTTCCAGTTACCAGATCCGTCAAAGGAAAACTTGTTCACACCCTACAATACAGAGACTTTGTGCTCCCATCTTCTCATTAAAGGTGATGTCTCCGTCTGGGAGGAGTAGTGGAAAGAGGTACTGTATATATTTTCAAACGTCCAGTGTCCATGTACGTCAGTGTAGAAAAATGCCATCTCTCCTAAACAGACCCTGGGGTCCGTGGGCTTTGTAGGACCACACTGAATCAGGAGCGATGGTGGATAACTGAGCTGGCACTAAGATTTTCAGCCACCACAGGGATACTATGACGTGGGGGGCACATTTGGGAAGCAGTATGAGAAAGGGCTACTGCTTCACTGCTTGAGGCGCAAACAGAGCACTCTCATCTCCGTGAGAAAGCGTGGCTAATGGCTTACGGAATGAATCCCTGGCCTTATGGCTAAGCAAATCATTAAATCAATATTTAGTGCTTATTTTTTAAAAACAAAAATGAGCAACTGCTCATTTCCAAATGGCTAACAACTCTACCAATAAAAATACAGTCATGCACTGCATAACGATGTTTCGGTCATCCAGGTGAAGGACCACATCTACAACGGTGGTCCCGCAGATTACAGGCGAGCTAACAAATTCCTGTTATCTAGAGATGTCTTGGTGATCCTGACCCTAAGCAGGACTAGGCTAATGTGTGTGTTTGTGTCTTACTTTCTAACAGAAATGTTGCAGTTTTGTAAAAGGAAAAACTTCTTTTTAGAAATAGAAAAAAGCTTATAGAATAGCATATAAGGGAAGGAAATATTTTTGCACAGCTGTGCAACATGATTGTGTTTTAAGCTAAGTGTTATTACAGAAGTCAAAAAGTTAAAAAATAAGTTTATGAAGGGAAAATGCTACACTAAGCCAAGGTTAATTTGTTATTGAAGGAAGAAAAATATTTTAAAAATAAATTTAATGTAGCCTAAGTGTACAGTGTTATAAGGTCTACAGGAGTGTGCAGTCATGTCCTAGGCTTCCACACTCACTGACCCATAGCAATGTCCAGTCCTACAAGCTCCATTTATGGTAAGTGCTCTATACAGGTGTACCATTTTTTTTTTTTATCTTGTATACCCTATTTTTACTGTACCTTTTCTATGTTTAGATTGACAAATACTTATCATTGTGTTACACCGTGTACAGTATTCGGTACAGTAACATGCTGTACAGATTTGTAGCCTAGGAGTACTAGGTGATGCCATATAGCCTAGGTCTATGCCTCTGAGGTGTGTAGTAGGCTATGCAATCCAGGTTTGTGTGAGTACACTCTATGATGTTCAAACATTAGGTGATAAAATCGCCTAATGATGCATTTCTCAGAATGCATCCCATCCATGAGTGACGCATCACTGTACTAGGCTTATTTTCATTTCTACATTTTTTTCTCCCTAGGGTTCCTATCTCTGTGATCTTCTGCAGGAATCTTTCACTCAAAAAATGAGAGATTTCCTGGAGACTAATATTTCTGGCATGACATCTTCACACACTGATGGGATTCTGTCCTGAGCGACTGAGGCCAGTCCAACTGGAAATACTCATTTACTCATTCTTGTTCTTAATAAAGTGGGGTTACTCATTCATGAAGAAGGTGAGTTAACCAGAGCTGGAGACAAAGGTATCTCCATGCACTTCAGTGTGAGAGGGCCTTTTAAGGTAGGCAGAGGATGTTTGCAGAAGGATCCCTTCCATTCAGTGCGGATGCTAAAATAGTTTGAGAAACGGTGCTCTCAAACACCACAGTGCTCTCTCCCACCACAGGACGTGCTGGGGCTGGAACACAGCTCTTGGTGTCCAACTTCTACCACCCCAGCTCGATTGCACCTTTTTGAGGACAGGAAAGGGGACTGTCACCTTACCTGGAATTCTATTCAAACACTGCTGTGGCTCGACATGTTGCTGAACAAAGGGAGGCTTACAGAATGGACAGACACAAAGGCCTTGGAAGGAAAAGGGGACGGTTTCCAGGCTCTTGACAACATCCTTCTTTAAGGAAGAAGGAGATGAGAGGAAATAAACAAAATGAAACACAAAACGAGGTGGGGTGCGCAATCTAGAAAGGTCTCTAGTTGCTCTCAAGTGGACAGCAAAATGAGTGTCTATAAAAAGAGCTGAACCAGTGTCCTTTCCCAAATTTTGCTCCTATAAGGATAACTCTTGGCTTAAAAATTATTATTCTAGCACTATGGGAGGCCGAGGCGGGCGGATTGTTTGAGCTCAGGAGTTCGAAACCAGCCTGAGCAAGAGCGAGACCCCGTCTCTACTAAAAACAGAAAGAAATTAATCGGACAACTAAAAATATACAGAAAAAATTAGCCGGGCATGGTGGCACATGCCTGTAGTCCCAGCTACGTGGGAGGCTGAGGCAGAAGGATTGCTTGAGCCCAGGGGTTTGAGATTGCTGTGAGCTAGGATGATGCCGCGATACTCTAGCCCAGGCAACACAGTGAGACTCTGTCTCAAAAAAAAAAAAAAAAAAAAAAATTATTATTATTAGTTGTGTTTTTTTTTCAGAATCTGGGTCAAAGCATCACTTTCTTCTCCTCTGACATTCCAAGTCCAAGGAGACATTTCTCAGTAACTGACCAAAAAGAAACATTTAACTCAGGCAACTGGAAGAACACTTAAAGGCAACTAGTTATCTGGGAGACAAGAGATACCATTTTCTACTCCCTGAGGTTTGCTCAGGGAACTAAAAGAAGGAAGGTTAATACTACACATCCGTCATTCTCAAACCGGCGTGCACATCTCGTTTAGTTGCAGAAATTTTCAACACTTGGATTCCCAGCCTCCTATTTGGGGCTTCTGTTTTCCTAGGTCTGGGGTAGCACCTGGGGATGTGTCCTTTTAGAAGAGTACCTGGTAAGTCTCACACACAGCCAGGGGATCCCCTGGTAGAGGCCTTGATTTTCTGTTGCATCCCTGGGCTGTTATAGGCTGAATCGTGTCCCCCTCAAATTCCATCATTGAAGCTCTAACCTGCCAGTACCCCAGAATGCGACTGTGTTTGGAGATAGGGTCAAAGAGGTAATTAAGGTTAAATGAGGTCATCAAGGTGTGTCCTAATCCGATATGAGTGGTGGCCCTATAAGGAGGAACCAGGACACAGCAAAACCCAGAGGGAAGGCCATGTGCACACAGCACTCCCCAAGCCACAGGGAGTGGCCTCAGAAGAAACCAATCCTGCTGACACCCTGATCTCTGGCTTCTAGCCTCCAGAACTGTGAGGGAATAAATTCCTGTTGCTTAATCCATGCAGTCTGTAGTTGTCTGCTATGACAGCCCTAGATGGGCTCGTTGGCCTTTGGTATCAAGCACAGGCACTTTGACTGATAGACATTCTGCAGACAGGCAGCTGCTTGGTGGACAGATTCATCAGTTCAAGGCCATTAAAAGATACAATTATATTAAAGAAATTAAAAGGGGCTTTTGAATTACTCAAGTATGAAAACCTTTTTATTTGCCCAAACATGGAATTAAACTGACACTAACGAAAACACATCTTACACTGTTTCAAGGGACACAAGCTTGGATACTACCACAAAAAGAGCGATGCCCCGAACTTGATGATGTGCTCACACTCTAGTTTGTGAATCTCTCAGCTCAGTTCTTTTCCATCCTGCTACCTGTTGTTTCCCGGGTATCATTTATCACACTGCTCTTCAGCATATATATACCAGGAGGGAAATAAGACTCAAAACCGATATCCATCAGCAGCTCCTGTAATCAAATAGTCCGTGGGCATTTAAGTGCCAAATAAAATGAGATTTCTGGCTTTGCCACAATTTAATTTACTTAAATTATTTCTGCTCTGGAAATATCTGGACTTTTCTCTGATGGAAAAAGCAATGGGTAGTATGTGGAGAAATGTGAACTCTGACCTTGACCCTACTTAGTTTGACCTGGGCAAACACTTCTGTTTTGGCCTCAGTCTCTCTATGTACAAAATGATAAGATCGGTTTGATCGATCAATCATTGAGATCTCTTTCAGTTCTCATAGTTCTATAACTCTCAAAAATGTATCAATTCACACTCTCAGTTAAAGATAGTTTCCTAATAAGTTGTATGTACTGTGAGATTTTTTATTTTTTCTCCACAAAACAGCATTTTAAAGGCATAAACAGAACTTATGTGTAAATTTCCTTCCTTCCAACACCTTGAAACTAAGACATTTCCGGTGGAAGTGCAGGGTAAGAGGGTGAAGAACATATTAAACAACAATCATGCATGTTTTGCTGAGCTGTTTGGTACAACACGATTTCCTATGAAACTTGAGTCCGTACTGAAAATCAGTATCATTTACTACTACCTGGTTTTACTCAGAGGCCAGACTATTTAAGACAAAAGAAATCCAGGCATAAATGCGTTTAGGATTTTTTGGGAAAAAATAACCTCCCACTTCCATTTTTATTTCTAACTTCTGATACTGTTTGTATTGTTTTTGAAAAAAGTATTTATAATGACCATAATTTTTTATACCATGCATTATCATTTATATTCTTTTCATAATTTCAGTACAAATTATAAGTTAGGATAACAACACACAATCTCAATGCCTTGATCATAATATTTGCAATACGTTAGAATGAATGAAAACCAAAGCAAGAAAAGAACAGCTGTAACTTGAACATCGTGGAGGAATCAGTTTTCTTTTCCCCAAAGGAGAAACACTTAGATAATTTCTTAGCTCTATGCTAAGCATAAATTCCCTCACAGTTAGTCTTCCTTTAATTCCCACTCACAAACATGTAGCCAAGTTTACCTACCTCCACCACCCCATGATGGATGGATGTGTACTGTTTCTTCTTCAGCATCACCAAGGTGATGACAATCACTGTTGCTATGACAACGCCGCCCACCATGAGTCCAATGATTGCACCTTTGTTTGACCCCACATCTTCTGCAAAGAACACCTTGAAAACAAATCAAGAAAAAGGACTGTCATTGTAGGAGACATCTGGATGAGGTATGTGAAAAGTTTCATTATATTCTCTGCCCTAACTCAATCTTTCGCTGTAAATTTGAGTTGGTTGGTCACGTATTTGGTGCTTACTTGATAAAAAAAAAAATCACATTTTCTACTTCTGAAAAATGACAATCACTGTCTATAGAATGATGTCCAACATTGGCTTCCCCAGTTAGAAGAAGTCTGCTTTCCCCTCACATGTCAAAACAGAAGTCTGCAGAAACCTGAAACCCTTTGACAGGTGGAACATTTGGTGAGCAGTGTGAAGGCAGCTCTTGGATCTACCAAAAGCTAGAAAGGCACGGATCATGATGATGAAAGGATGTCAGCATTTTCCCTGCCACGGCAGGTTTAAAACTGGGCGACCTGATAAATGACTCTAAGTGACTGTGCTTAGGTGCTTTTCAACCTGCAGATGTCCTAATTTCCATGGAGGGACATTTTTAACACATAGGGATAAGCATTCTGAAGCAAAGGAGTTAAACAAAAGAAAAAAAAAATCGTGTTATCTACTTCTAGCTACAGTAATTCAGTAGGACTCTAATTAACCTTGAGCACCATAATGCTTTTTAAAGCATAATGTCATTTCAAAGGGAAGTACAGGCAACTAGAATTTCAAGTCATTCTTAACTCATGCTTCCTTACTACTGTGTCCAGAAACCAATATTTAAAATGCTGCTTTATTCTAGCTGTTTGTTCAACTTAAACATAAAAAGAAATTTGGAGAATGCTGTAAAGAAGAAATGTATTCAGTATGCTATATTTATGGCACTACATTCCTTCGTAACTGTTTATAAAACAGTATGTGCTCACTTCAAGTCTATATCACATTTTGGTAATTCTGACAATATTTCAAGCTTTATTATTATATCTGTTACGGTGATCTGTGATCCGTGATCTTTGATGTTATCCTTTTAATTGTGTTGTGGTGCCATGAAACACACCCATATAAAACAGTGAACTTAATCGATACATGTTGTGAGTTCTGACTGCTCCACCAACCAGCTGTTCCTGTCTCTCTCCCTCTCCTTCCGATCCACTGAGACACAGAAATATTAAAATTAGGCCAATTAATAACCCTACAATGGCTTCTGGTGTTCGAGTGAAAGGAAGAGCCGCATGCCTCTCATTTTATATCAAAAGCTGCAGATGTGGTGGAAATAGCAACAGAACTAAAATTAGATGGGTCTGAATTGTTGCAATCTCATGGTAAAATTTGAATGGATGAGGAGTTGCTTCTACAGATGAGCAAAGAAAGTGGTTTCTTTAGATGGAATCTACTTCTGGTGAAGATACTGTCAATATTGTTGAGGTGATCACAAAGGATTTAGAATGTATCATAAACTTAGTTGCTAAAGCAGTGGCAGGGTTTGAGAGGACTGACTTGAGTATTGAAAGAAGTTCTACTGTGGGTAAAATGCCATCAAACAGCCTCATATGCTATAGAGAAATCTTTCATGGAAAGAGGAGTCGATCAAAACGCAGCAAACTTCATTGTTGCCTTATTTTCAGAAATTGTCACAGTCACCCCAACCTTCAGTAATCACCATCCCAGTTAGTCAGCAGCCACCAACACCAAGGCAAGACCCTCCGCCAGCCAAGAGAACACGACTCACTAAAGTTTCAGACAATCGTTAGAATTTTTTTGGCAATAAAGTATTTTTAATTTAAGGTATGTACATTGCTATTTTAGACATAATGCTACTGCACACTTAATAGACTGTAGTATAAATATAACTTTTATATACACTGGGAAATAAAAAAAATTGTGTAACTTGCTTTATTGTAATATTCACTTTATTGTGGTGTCCTGTAATCTCTGAGGTATGCCTGTAGCTTGCTAAATAATTCTTTCACTATAGCCTCAAGATAGTAAAATGACCAATTCTCATAGCTAAAACTAACATCCTAGCAATCCTAAAAAGCAATATAAAATATAGCAAACAAAGCAAATTTCTAAATGGGTATTATTCATGGTAAATCTGCAAGAAAATTAGAAACTGTTCATAATTATTCCCCTTACTAAACAAATATGCTAGCTCGACATTTTTATAAAAAGCAAATCATTATTTAGCTAATGATACTAGGGTGAGGTAATCAGGAATAAATGCAAGTCTGGACATATTCCTGTGTCTTTAAGAAAATACTGTAATTTTGTAATATTCATTGCACTAATTATAGTACATTATCTTATCAACTAGTTCAGTAGAGGGAGCTAATTCTCCTAATTGCTGCTGCTGCCATTAGTCACTGTCGCATTACAGGAGTTAGTGCAATTGTGGAGATGGGTTTATATGACACAGGCACCAGAAAATGCAAATCTGCACATTAATCTCCAGCTTCCTGCCCCACCAACTCTCAACTCTTCAGCACTAACCCAATCAAGAGTGCTCCTGATTGTATAATTATTGATACTGGGTTATCTTGCCAATGAAAAACCATGCTTCAAAAAGCTGAATGTCTTTTTACAAAAAAAACCATAGGAGTTAAAATGCAAATCCAAATCCCAAGTCAGTTTTTAATTTGCTTCAATTATTTAGAGTGAAGTGAGGCATAAATAATACTTTTAAGGCATTTCTATTGGATATTAATACTAGGATTCATCGATTTTATTTATGAATATTGGAAAGATATTTTCTGCTTGAAATACACACACACACACACACACACACACACACACACACAAAACAAAGGAAGTGAGAGTACTTCTCAAATATTATTGCTATGAGAATTTTATTACCATTTTTTGCTCACTACTGAATGTGTGATAAAACTGTCTCCTTTATTAATTTAACCCCCCGACTGCGCTTACTGATAAGATGGAAGGAACCCTATCATAATCCAGGATTTGATTTATTTGAATTTCTAAGCTTTTGGTAAAGGATTTTATATAACTACTGGAGCTGCCTGCAAAGGAGATGGCTGCTTTTTGACTTACTCCAATTCTGACACTGGGCAGAAAAAAAGTGATTTCATCTGAAAAGTAAGCTGTTGTCTTCCTTGCCCAAACTTTTTGATGAATAATACCACTGGGAATATCACGGGGTCCTGCTCTCCCCATGATCTTACCCTTGCAAGGGAACTTAAATCATAGGACGTGGGGAAGGGAAGGGTGAAAGGGAGAGATGAACACACAAAGGGAGACAGTTACAGATGGGAACTTGAGCGAACGGCTATAAAAAGTGTTCCGTAAAACCAAGTCATGTTTGCATGTGTTTACTGGAGACTCTGCTCCTTCAAATGAACCTATTATAAACCTATTTCCCTAGAAAATAGAGTGGAAGTTAAAATGGCTGCTGTCTGGAAATGAATTCCACTTTAAATCCTGCCTGGCTTAGCTGACTTGCAGTCAGAAAGAACTATATACAGAGCCTCTTTTCATTTTCCTTATGTTTTTATGGTAATCCTATAGGCAAGCATTTTACTTTTGTTTTCATCTTTTCCGTAGTTTGATTTCTGGCACAGGCTGAAACAAGAGTTAATAGGTCATTTGGCAAAGCAAACCGAATGGCCGGAAGAGGTAAATTATTTTGACGTACCAATTTTTGATGATGAACTTCATATCCCGAATCATGCCGGAACTCTGCATCCATCTTCACCTCAGAGATCTCCTCCGTCTTGATGTTTGTCAGCCCAGAACCTGCATTATACCATAATCAAAATATTCAGGACAACCAATCAGTTTTGCCTATGAACAGTAATATCGTGAGACCAAGGCTACCAGAAAATTCTTTCTAGGCCTGAAGTGTGAAGAAAATTGATGAATGACTTTCTTCAAGAGAAATGGCACCCTGTATTTAAATCCTAAAACACTACCTATTTTCAAACAAAAAGAAATCAAAAATTGAAGAAATCTAAACTTAAGGCTTCTACTGCCTTTAAATACAAGGTATAATTTTTGAAAAGGGGAAAAGCAGAAGTTAAATGCTGGTTGGGAGGTTGGCAAAGATTTGTTCCTAGAATATGGGGCTATTGTTTAGCCTTTTATGTGTCTTTTTCCATGTGCACCCATTACTTCAGAAAAAAATAATAAAAGGCTTTAAAAATGAGCATTAATTACCTGGTAGAACAAAACTGCTACTTTGGGGCTTGGCTCCAATTACAAATGAATTATGTTCGTGTGTCTATGCAGTGAAGCATTGTAAAAATTATATAATTTATTTAGTTAAGTATTCTAGTTATAGATACAGACTATAATTGGTTCATCTGCTGAATAAAGAGCTGAAGTACAAAATATTTAAAATGCTTCTTTGGGACTAACAGAATTTATAACTTACTAACTCTTCCTTCTCTATGAATTGCTGTATGATTCTTCACATTAATTGTTATCATGAATTTCATTAACCAAATAATAATCTGAAGCTTAAAAACAAAATGCAAAGTCATTTTAAACACAAAAATGAAAGTAAAAAGGACAAATATCAGTTTCCATGCTGTAGCATTTAATGATCAAAAATCGGAATTTTAGGATGAGAAGGGCTTTTACAGCGATCTCCTGTTCAGTGTTCCCACCCAGGGGCAGATTCTCAGCTCCTGCTGGAACACCGAGGAATATATCAGATTGCCTCCATTTTCAGGCAGATTTGCCTACTAGAATGGCCTTTTTCCTATTAAGCCAACATCAGTGTTCTTGTAACTTCCACCGTTTGATCCTGGGTCAACTCAGAGCAAGCCTCACCTTCCCTTTCACATTATAACCTTGAACAGGTATCAGACACCAAAGGAGAGGAAACATGTTCCTGCGGATTCTTGTCTTACTTGGGCTACACATTCCCAGTTCCTTCAGCTCCCATGGGAACTAATTTCTTGCTCTGGGCCTAATCATTCTTTCAATCTTGTCTGCAAGATGCTGTGAAACCTGTCATACAACTTGCTGACCCTGAAATGCACAACGTCCACAGCACATGATGTGCCAGTCTAACAGCAGAGTCTGCACAAAAAGGTGGTGAGGAAAATTTGACAAAACTTAGGAAATCCACACTGGTTATGACATAGCTCAGTTTCCTTGTCCAACTGTTGAAAAAGCTTCCATTTAAGTATCTACCCCAAAACAGACCCATGATCAATGCCAACGTACACCTGCCTCGAACAGTGTGAAGTTATCGTCTCTCCCTTCTGCTTTTCAGAACTACATTTTCCTATCCTTACCTTCCTAGCTCTTCTACTTTTCTCCAGCATTCCACAAAAACTATGGACAGAGGCTCTGTTTCACCTTCCAGTTCTCTTAGCTTGAGATTTGTCTGAGTCATAGGGACTTGGACTTGGGCAGAGATGTGGTGGTTTTAAAACATATCCACAAACTTGTTGATGCTCCTCCCTTCAAGAGGGAGAACTTAATTCCCTTCCCTTGGGTATGGCCTGGAAGTAGTGACTTGCTTCTAATGAACAGAAGTGGCAGAAGTGATGGTGTATGACTTCTGAGACTAAGTTATAAAAGGCACTGAGGCTTCCTTCTTGTTCTCTCTCTTGGACCACCTGGCGTGTGCGAAGCCAGCTGCCATGTTGTGGGGCTACACAAGCAGACTTACAGAGAGCTGGACCATAAGGTACTGAGGTCTCCAGAGAATAGGCATCTGAGCGAGTCATCTTGGAAAAAGACTAACCTGCCCCAATCGAGCCTTCAGATGACTGCAGCTCAGGCAATCTCTTGACTGCAACCTCATGTAAGACCCTGCACCAGAGCCACCCAGCTAAACCACACCCCAAATTCTGACCTATAAACACTGTAAGAAACTAATGCTTGCTGTTTTAAGCTGCTAATTTCTGGGGTTGTTATACAGCAATAGATAACTAACATAAGGGGCAGTACTTTCTTTTTTCATCTTGATCTATCTTGGGCTTTAATTTTCTTTTATCACAAGTTCAAATATAGATAAAAAAGACACTATCAAAGTGGGACAGTTTCTCTTTCTTTCTGATCTCTGTAACTCTGGTCCTCTCACTGACCTAATGCCCATCCCCTGCCCCCCTTCCCACTGTGAGACCTGCAAAGCTCTCTGTTCTTACTTATTTTCTTACTTAAAAATTATTAACATTTTTCATAAGTTTCAACTCATTCTGTCCTCTAACCTTCCTGACCCTTATTTTTTATAGGGCAGTGATGCTAACACTCTTTTAATTCTCAGTGGTTGTATATTTTTATCTTTCTATAAGCTCTTTAAAATCTGAGATCCTTACATAAACACATTTCTTTATAGCTCACCCTTTTTCTGTCATCAGGATCTAGCAATGTGACAGTTGAAACTGTATTTTTGAGATTTTTAAGAAAACTCTCTTGAATAGTCTTCCCTTTTAGATTGGCGGGGGGCAAATAATTACACTAAAAAATAAATAAAGAATGAGCTCTCTACTCAAAATTTTATAAGCCCACACTATTTCTTTTTTTTTTTTATATATTTTTTTTATTGTTTGTTGTTTATAGGGGTACAGGTGTTTAGGTTACGTATGATGCCCTTGCCCCCCCTTCCCCCCAAGTCCCAGTCCCAAGCGTGTCCATCTCTCAGAGGGTGCGCATTGCACCCTTTGTGTATGCATATATCTGTCCCCTCCTCCCCCTCGCCCCTCCCCTTCCCCCTCCCTCCCTACCCGACATCCAATAGATGCTATTCTTATATGTACACTTATGTGATGTTCAGTCACTACCAATTTGATGGTGAGTACATGTGGTGCTTGTTTTTCCATTCTTGGGATACTTCGCTTAGTAGAATGCGTTCCAACCCTATCCAGGAGTATACAAGAG
>RJWJ010002936.1:0-60422 GCA_004363605.1 Indri indri
AGAGAAATGTGGGCGGCTGATGGGCACATATGTGCGTGCGGCGTCTGGAGTGTGGGGGCGTGGCAGGCAGCGAGGGAGCTGCCCGGGGAGGGGGCGGGGCTGTGGTGGGGGCACGCGCATGCGCAGCAGGTGAAGGCGGTTCAGGCACGTGCGAGCGTTTGCGGTGGCGCGGTGGTTTGAGTATGTGGATAGGGGGTGTGTGAGGTAGACTGGGAGGCAAAGTCTGACGTGGAGTGTCTGAGGTGATGGCGGGGGCAGCTGTCTGTAGGTGAGCGTGTCTTGCCTGGTGTATGCGGGCGACATGTTACGGTGTGGGTGTGGTGTGGGAGGGTGACGGGGGTGCGTGTGCCCAAAACCAGTGCGAGGTGTGTGTGAGGTAAGGGGGGAGTGTGTGTGTCTGGGGGTGGGGCAGTGACAGAGATGAACTGGAGTCTGAGTGTGCAGAGCGTGAGGGGAGGGGACAAGTGGGTGTCTCACCCTCCCCACACCTCGAGAGTTGGGGACTCCATTTTCCGCTCAAAGTTGAGGAACCCAAGGCTCACATAGTGGAGACAAGCTGCCTAGGCCATGGCAGGGTCTCTTAGACCCTCGGGATCCCACCTCTGGCGCTGGCAACCTAAACTCTAGAGGGTTGGAGGAGGGGACTGACCCCTCTGGTGGCGGGCGGGTCACAGTGGGTCACCTTCAGCTCTTCAGGGCTACTGTGCTGGAGCTGGCTCACAACGGCTCATGAGACTCAACTGCATAGTAAAGGAAAAAAACTTTTAAGCCAGTTGTTAAACATAGCCATTATTAAGGATTAAATTATGTAAACTTAAAGAAACTATATTTAAAAAGGTAATAAATACTCAAAACTCACCGCTTCCTATTTGTTTTACCACCTCTTACTGCATCTGTGCTCTCGAGGCTGTCTGTGTCTGTCGTGTCTGTGCGGTGGCAGTGCCGCGTGGTGTGCGCCACCGAGCCTCTCTTCCCAGCTCTGCGCTCAGCCATGACACAGAATTGGCCGTGGAGGGAGTGTTTATACCAGGGAAGTCAGCAAGTTAATTATGCAATCAAATAAAGACTTGATTTGTTGTTTTGTTGACTGTATAGACCTAAGAAAATGATGGGGGGAAATGTTACCAATGCAGATTAAATTTTAAAGTTTGTCATGTTTGTAGCTGCTACATGGTGAATAGCACAAAACATTGAAGAAATACCTTTCTGGTATTTAGAGACTATTAAATGATTCAGCAAAGAAGTCACTCAAATCACCAGTGAATGAGTGAAGTTTTCACATATCTTCATTGTTTCACTTTTGTCGTGTTAACTTCAAATATCAAGCAACATTTAAATCGGAACTACACCCATTTGTCATTGCAACCATAGATTGGCTCCCGATACAGAGTTAGGCAACAGACAGTGAACGTGTTGATTTCTGGGACAATTATTTGGGCATATGGAATTTTACTTATGGTCAAGAGTATTGGATATTTTATTAGTATTTGTAAATTATGTGCTCTATGTCATGTCAGTAAAATTTATAATAAACTTATGAATGTATACATGCCAACATTTTTTGGAGAGCTGGTTGTTAAATGTCACTGTT
Organism: Indri indri; assembly: GCA_004363605.1. Lineage (NCBI taxonomy): Eukaryota > Metazoa > Chordata > Mammalia > Primates > Indriidae > Indri > Indri indri. The sequence goes on from RJWJ010002936.1 coordinate 1,592, forward strand.
TAAAGCTGGCCTTCAGCATCCGGTAGGCCCTATATTACCCACAGCCCTGACGTGTCTCCATTATTGGACAGGGGTGAGGTGGAGGACAGGTGCAACCTACAGAGGCACCAGGAGTGGCTTCTCGGGTTTCCAGAGAAGCTGTGGTTTGTCACTAGATCAGCTGTGACCTCCTCCGGGTCGTAAGCACCTGGGGGTCCCACCCATTCAGCACTCACAACTAAGCTGCTTCTCTTGCCCAGGCTCGGGGATTTGCAGGTCAGGGAGAGACATGGTCACTGCCTTTGTGGAGCTCACAGCCCAGCAGAGATATCCAGTCAGTCATACCCTGGAACGTGTCGGGGCAGAGAGGGGGCACTCGCTCAGCTGAGGCAGGAGGGAGGCCGGGACTGATGGAACAGTGCAGCACCCATGGGATCTGTGTTAAAAATGCAGAGATTCTCTTTTGGTAGGTCCAGGCAGGGCAGTGCCGAGGAGTCTACAGTTCGCTAGGGGATGGTGAAGCAGGGTGTCCCACGGCACCTTTGGAGAAACACTGATCTGGAGAGACAAGAGGTTGTGTGCAGAAGTGGGAGGTGAGAAAGATGAAGTTGCGTGGGAAGATCTGCAAGGAGGGTTTATGGGTGGCTGGAGCAAAGCCAAGGTGCACCAGCCTGGAGGGGAGAGGGCAGAGCGAGGCAAGAGACAGAGGTGGCAGGTTCTGCAGCCTTGCAAGCCTCATGGAGGGGCTTGGATTGCATCCTGTGGAACCAAAGGCTGCAGAAGGAGCCTTGCTAGCAGAGGAGTGATGTGCTCAGATTCACTTTTAAAAGTGTGATGATCCTGGAGCAGGCAAAGCTGGAGGCAGAGAGATGGGAAGGAGGCTGGAGACATGTGAGGCCTCATCCCAGGCAGAGGCATTGGGGACAGAGGGGAGGGGACCTATAGGTGGGCTTTAGAGGTTGAATCACAGGCTAGATGAAGAAGAGGGTTAGGGTGGCACCTGGGTTTCTGGGGTGATGACTGAGTGGATGGCGGGGCCATTCACATTGCCAGAAAATAGGAGGGAGAGCAGGTCCGGAGGGAGGTAAGTTCAGTTTTGGACCTGGAGAGTTAGAGGTACCCCTGGAGGGGCACAGAAGATTTGGAGCTCAGGGGAGGCATCCAGAGGTAGATTTGGGAGCCCCTGCAGATAGGCAGGAGAGCCAAGGGTGAACCGAATGAGAAGAGCCACAGAACAAGTGTCCAGATCCAGTCCTGAAGGTCCAGGAACTCAGGTCTGTCTTGACTTCATTTCTGGAAGGGGTGGCCCAGATGCCAGATCCCTCCATGAAGGAAACAGAGAGTGGGAGGGAGAAGGCTGTTCAGAACCATGGGTGGGGTTGCTGGCCGCCTTTGGCTAGGAGCTGGAGGTCACAGTGGTTAGGAGTCATGGGGCCTCAGTTCTAGCTCTAGTTCTGGCTGTGCTACCGACTTGCTGTGTGACCTTTGGCAAATCATTACCCACTCTGGGCCTCAGCTTCTTCATCTGAAAATAAGAAGGTTGGATCACACCTGTGATTTTCAAATGACATTTGGAGCCCCAGGGTCACCCGGAAGTATCTCCAGGGACACACTGGGAGAAAGGGAAAGGCTGAGGTGTGGAACTCTACCCCACCCCACCTCCAGCTTCATCCAGAGCCACTTGCTTTGACATTTTTTGTTGGCCTCCCCATGAAAAGATGTGTTCCAACTGAGAACCCTGGGCTAGGGGATCCCTTACTGTGGTATATATTTGGGGTCTGTGAATCCTTGTCAACATAGATGCTGATGGAGACTGAAGAATAATAAAACACAATGAGAAAACCAAATATCACCATTGCAGATGCCGTGTGAACCTTCAAGCCCATTTCCAGCATGGCACAGTCGTGGTCATGTCCACGGTTGGTAGGACTCAGCACCGCCTGGTTCAGGGTGCTTTCAGCAGTTGGTGCAGCACAGTTTGCCCCTTGTCCTGGCCAGTGAGCCAGCAGCACAGCTGTCAGTGTGTCCCAGGGTGGGCATGTGGCGCCACTCCCAGGGCAAGTGCAGCATGAGGTTGGCTACAAAGCAGCAAGTCAGTCTCCCATTCCCTTGGGTGCTCTGTGCATTGTCTCTACAAAGGCAGAGCAAAGGTGTACTGAACAGGACATAAAACCCTTCGTTCTTCCTTAGGCCTGGCATCAGGGACAATACTGCCCGTGTGCGGGTAGTGGAGGGCCCTGGCTTCCCTCCAGCCCCACAGAGCTTCTTGCAAACCTCCCTGACAGCTGGGCACTGTCAGTAGACTGCAGAATGACCAAGCCTGGGCCGAGCCCCGTGGGTGGGGACGTGTGCCATGGGGAGGGAGGATGCGAGAGGAGGCCTCAGGATGGCAACCGCAATGCCCTGCCAGTGCCTCTGCAGGGACAACAAGGGCCCCTCAAGTCTGTGTGACTTGAGATCCCAGAGAGGCTGATGCTTTGCTCCCCTCCTGCAGGGCGGGGCCTCTGAGTAGGGAGGGGGCAGCTGCCCAGAACCCTGTGGAGTGGGAGCAGGGTGAGGGCAGTCAGCTCAGAGGGTCCTGCCACTACCCCGTGAGGGATCCAGATCCCCCAAATAAAGCCACACTGGGCCCCAGGATCCCAGGTTCAAAGACAGTGTTTTGGGGGAGCTCCAGGGTCCCCCAGCTCTCTTGTTCCAAACAGGAACAGTTTTGGGGGATCTCAGCAGAAATGGCCTCCTCCCTGTGACCTCAGCATCTCAGATAGGGTTGCTGTGAAACCCTGGGGAGAGCCCCTGCCCCTGGAGTCCCTCCCTGCTCCTCCTCCCTCTGCTCTCTTGGTTCCTCAAGACCATGGAGGCTTTAGCCAGTTCTCCCTTGGCAGGGGAGTTAGCTGGGGCAGGGTGACGACTCTCGACTCTCGGTGTTTCCTGACAACAGGCTGGGGGACTCAAGCACCAATGTGAAGCTGAAGAGTGTCGTGGAGACAGGGGGCAGTGAGACCGAGTCTGCCCAGGCCACGCCAGTGGCCGGGGTATGGCCCTGGGCCTGGGGAGGGTCGCTGTTTGAGAGGAGGACGCAGCTTTATAAAATGACTCCGTAAGTATGGCCTGGGTGGGTGGGGCCACAGGCCCCCACTACCCAACCTGGGATGGCGGGCATGGGCCAAGAGGCCCCTGCTGCAGGAGCCCCTGCAGCAGGCAGTGGGGGAGCCCAGAGAGCTTGGGAGGCTACAGTCCCAGGGAGATGCAAATGCTTGGGCCTAGGCAGAGGCTGCTCTCAGCCTCAGGGAACGGGGCAGCCCAGGCGCTCTCAGGGGCCTGGGGTGGGGCCTTCCCTTGAAGGTTGTGTGTGTGTGTATGAGTGGACACGTGAGCAGATGTGGTCTCTGCCGTGACCACTGGCTGCAAGCTGGCTTTTGGCCCAAAATAAGAGTCCTCTGAACTGAGGAACCCAGGAAGGCAAGTTCATGACTTCTTTCTTGGACATCTAAGGTTCTAGAACAGTGGTTCGCATCATGAGAACCCCTGGGAGTGTTTTAAACATACACATCCTCAGGCCCCACCCCCAAGAATCTAGGGCGGGGCCCAGGAATCTGTTTTTTAAAGGTCCCCAGGTGATTCTGATGAGCTGTAGCTGGGTGAGGAAACCATTGTTCTGGGGGTTTGCCTACCCTGGGCCAGTCTGACTGCAGGCCTCTGCCTGCTGGGCCACCATTAGACACTCGTATTTTGGCTCTGGAAGATGTTCAGGTCATTGGGACCCTCATGTGAGGGAGAGACTGAACATGCTCCAGTAAGAGAGAAAGCATGGTGCACGGGAGAGGAAGACTCAGGAAGGGGAGGGACGGAGCATCAGGAGAAGGGACTGTGGCATCGGCATTGCGGCGTCTGGACCTGCCGAGGCTGTCTCAGGGCCCCAGTTACCGAGTCCACCCCACCCCCTCACTGCCCCTGTCCAGCCACTGGGTGACCCCAGCTCCTCTGGCACAGCCACGAGGACAGAGAGATTAGATGTTAGAGGGGACTCCCGGAAGATGAGCATGCCCAGGGACAGTTATGAAATCTCGACGGAGTTCCTTGTTCGCACTTTAAATGTCTTCTTAAAAAAAGATGCTGGTTAATTCAACATGACCTTTAGAAATGAATAAATAAGTAAGTAAAATGACCTTTAAAACCCTCATAATTGACGTGAAGTTTACTGCCTTAACCGAATTAACATGAAGGCAACACGAAGGAACTGCCAGGACATTCGTTTCCACGGTCGAAGCTGGAGTCAGAGGCCATCAGAGTTGGTTTATTTCCCGCCTCGCCGGCCCAGGGATGTGCATTCACTTTGCCCGAGACTGCGCTCATCCACACCTCCTGCCCGCAGAGCATCCCCGAGTGTTCACTCGACCCAATTTGCTTAGTCAATCCCCAAGTGCTGAACCTTTGGGCTCCTTCCAATTTCTTGCTATTATAAATATCGTGGCTATGAATATCTCTGTACAAATTACTTTCTTAGTGTTTTACTGGGAAGCATTCCCCAAGTGGAATTACTAGGTCAGAGGGCATGAACGAGTTTATAGTTCTTGTCACATGTTACTATGGTTCTCCAGAAATACCGAGCTCCTTGACCATGACACCAATTATCATGGCAATTGTGTAAAGCCCTCCAGTATCAAGGTTCATCATTTTTTATTTGTTTGTAGCTGTTTTATTTATTTTCTTTTTTCTCTTCTTGCCATGTTGGTCAGGAGTGGTGCCATCAGGGTGTTTTCAGGTGTGTTGCTGGACATTCTCTGAAGGGCCTTGTGAACATGATGGGCATTGTTTGTCCTGCAGGGATTATGTTGGGATCAGTCCTGAGTCAAAGAGCTGGATCAGGGCTGGGAAACCAATAGCTCTGAGTTTCTAGACTTACTCAGTCCTCAGTGTTCCAGCAGTAGGACAGTATGCACCCCAGGACCTCAGTTCCAATGCTCAGAGGCTGAGTGGTACATGTGGTTTTAAAACAGCATCACTTCTCCCTTGGAGAAGACTGAGATGAAGGGGACAGGGAAAACTCACGGCCCCGTGCTTGTCCCCAGTTCAATGGGCTATGCCTGATCTCCACTGGGGGACTGCATAGCTACCTTCCCCAGCTGTGGCCTTCCAGGTGCAGAGATTACCATGTGTGCTGTGATTGTGGCCATAGGGATAAACCAGATTTGGGGCTATAGTACACCTGCCTGTTGGTCCTAATGACCAGGAGAGAGCTATGCTGAGTTTATCCAGAGCCTGATAGTGGCTAGAGAGGCCGGCCTGGGTAAGGTCAGTAATATTTGTCGAGGTCTGGACCCTCCTGTCTTGGCTATGGACAAGGAGGGTATTAGGGAGCATTGACCTGAGTCACAGTCCAAGACTGTGGCCTGCAGATAATGACACAGGGTGCTCATCAGTGATATCAGGGACTCGAGACAGTGAGGTTCACCGGCACAAAACCCAGTGATGGAAACGGGCACCATGGCTGTTTCAGGCAGGGTTACAGGGCCTCCTGGGATCTCAGGACAGACAGGTGAGGGAGGAGAGTCAGGGCAGACGTGGCTGGTGGGGCAGAAGGAACTGGCATAGGGTGTGAAATCAGCACCTTAAATTATGGTGTCAAAGGACTCAGCACACTTGAAAACAAATAGACAGATATGGACACTCAAGGGTATTCGGGTAGGACACAGCAGTAGAGTCACTTGTGTGACTAAGGAGGTCTTGGAGTCAGGATGCTGAGGGGAGGGCAGGACACAGGGCCAACACACAATACAGACAACAGGGCCTGGCTTCTTGGAGGAGAAATGGCAGGAGCCAGCCAAGGAATCAGCATTCTAGACCACCGCCTGGACTTGGGCAGGGCTCCTCTCTGCAGGGAGCAAGCCAGGATCGTGGCCCTCGGGCTAAGGGTGAAGCATGCATGTTGCTGAGTAACAGGTGTCTTGGGCCCACCAAGGTCCTCCAGGCTTTGGGAAGGAAGCAAATCCCCTTTCCCTCTCATTCCTGGAAATGGACAGAGGAGACATGGTGGGTGGCCAGGCCCTCCAGGTGGCAGCTAGACAGAGTTGAGAGGTGGTTTGGTGCAGCAGAAGTATGGAGCTCAGATTGAGATAGACCTGGTCTGATCCTGGCACGGTACCCTACTGTGTGGCCTCAGTCTCCCTGTCCTCAGCTTTCTCTTCTGTAAAATGGGGATAGTCTCATCTACCTTAGAGGGCGGTTGAGAAGATTAAATGAGAAAACATGTGAAGGTGCTGAGCATGAATGGTTTTTGCTCAACAAAGGCCAGTGTCCTTCCTTTTGCCTCTTCTAGTACCTAGAGCAGGGGTGAGTGTATCTGTAGGCCCAGGGGGGCCTCCACCCCAGGCCAAGAGGGCTTTGGGCTGGGGAGTGGGGTGTGGAGGTGGAGGAAGGGGCAGCATGCTCTCTGGTGAGCCCAGGAGCAGAGCTGGCATAGCACTCAGCTTCTAGAGTAATCGGACCTGGGGGTGATGGTGAATTCAGCTAGGCGGATGTGCAGCAGCAAGTGGATAAGTCCTGGCACATTTCTGAGCCTTGATTTCCTTATCCGAAGAAGGAGTTGTGTGCAGACTAGTGATAATGCCTGGAAGCACCTGGCACCACTCACGCACATAGTAGGAGGGCTATACATGTGTGACAGTGTGGTTTCTATGGCTGCAGACCCCTCTAGTGCCATCAGAATCATATCACTGTGAAGGGTTTCTCTCTGTGCCCCCAGAGTCCAGCTTGGGGTTCAAAAGACATGGGACAGGGCATGTGCATGGTAGTCAGTGTCGGGCTGGCCCAGTCTCTGGCTAATTGTGGCATCCTAGAGTTGGCTGAGGAGGAGGCGACCCAGCGGGAGGCTGCCCTAGGGGCCCCTGGAACTGCGCGGGTTCTGGGGATACTGCCAGGTGCAGAATGGGCACTCGGCGGTTCTCTTCTCTGGCCCAGGGTGTTCTGAGTGTCAGGAACCAGCAGGTCTGCTCAGGCACGGGGCGTGAGGTCCTGCTTGGCACATGGCATGACAGCCTCTTCCCCTGCAGGAGCATTACAGAGGTGGGCAGCACAGAGAAGGAAATTAGAAGGGGCGAGCGCTGTGGGTAGTGGATGAGGGTGAGGGTGAAAGCGACTCTGTGCAGTCCAGAGGGAGCTGGCCCTGGGTTCAGCTCCTGGACAGCTCAGGTGCCTGTGCCCTGACCTGGATCCCAGGTCCAGCCAGTGACTGTGCACAGGGGACCAGCTGATGGACCTTGTTCTTCTCTAGGGGCAAGAGGGCTGTGAAGAGGGTTCAGACAGCCTGGGGAGAGATAGACTGAAGATGCCTCAGACTTCCCCCAGCCAGCAGCCACCCCGCTTGAGGCTTCACCCCATGAGTCTGCGACTAACTAGGTCCTGCTTCTCCAGCTCATGCTTCTGGCTCCCCCTTCCTCCAACAAGATTTAATAACAGCCCTTCTCTACTGAGCACCTGGGAGCTGCCACAAGCTGGGAAATTGCCGAGCCATTTCCCAGGTTCCTTTCTTGTCCAAACGGTGTCAAGGAGAGCACCTGCAGGGGGCCCTGTGGCCCTGGTTTACAAGCTACACGCGCAGCTTTCAGCACAGTGCCTGGCACATAGCAAGCATTTAATAAATGTTAGCTACCGCTGTTATTTTGTGCGTAAGAAAATATTTACAGTGCATGACAGAAAAAATTATCCTCATTTATTCACTCAACTGCTTTGTTCCAGGCACTGTCCTAGGCACTGGGGATGTAGCAGGGAGCAAAGTGGTGAAAACGCCTGCCCTGGAGGAGCTTACATTCTCCTGGTTTCCACAGCCACACAGTCATGTCGTTGCTATCAACCCGCCCCTCCCCTACTCTGCACCGTCCCCTGAGCCTCAGCCTCAGCCTCAGTGTCCTCCCATACTAGGGACTCCCTGAATTTCCATCTCCTTACCGATCCTCTTGCTAAGCTCCAGATGTGCTTCCTGCCTCCGGTGGCTCCCCGCCCCATCTACCTTTGTGCACTCTGTGTCCTTCGATACCCAGCCTCGAATGCCGCTTCTGCTGCAGAGCCCTGCCTGGCCTCCGCCAGATTCCTGTGCTCTCTCCGCTGTGCCCCCAGGTACCACCACCTCCAGCTGGGCTGACCTCGGACCGCCTGGGATTGTCATTTGTTGTGTCTGTGTCCATCTGCACCCTCCACTAACCTGTGATCTTCACAGGTGGTGCGGCGCTGGGTCTTAGTCATCTCTGGGTCCTGGTGACAAACAGAGCTGGGTGCAGAGCAGCCACAATGCTGAAACGAGCAGAGCTGGCCTACAGTGTGGCTTGGAGATTTGGGGCAGGAAAGGTCTGGGTTTTTTTCTGTGCTCGCATCTAGTCCTGTTGTAGAAACCAGAAATGGGGAATGATTTCTGAATTGTGGAATCCCAGAAGGCTGATCTGTGCTAATCCTTTGCCTTTGAAATGTTGGACTGAGGCCCAGAAAGGAGAAAGACCTAGCCCAAGATCACTTAGCAGTGAGAAGTTGTGGCTAGAATTCAGACCCCTGGCTTCTAGCCCAGTGTACTTTCTGCTTTGCTGAGTCAGCCGTCTTTTCCTTGCTCTTTCTCTGCATAAACTACCTACTACAATAACAATTGCTTACCCTGAAAATCAGCCCACAGTCTCAGAGCTCTGGAACCTATCCTCTCCTTCTAGATAACCACATAACACTTTATTTTACACTTTTGTCATAACAATTTCACACTCCTTTTTTTTTTAGTATTCTTTTTTTTGGTAATTAACATTTAAATTCTTATAGAGAAATTAAGTTCTTAGACAGTATATTTCTGGGTTATTTTCTTCATCGAAGTTTCATGTCCGGCACCAAACTGTTCTAGTTGCAGCTGTATATTTTCATATCTAGTGGGACTGGTCTTCCTCTCATTAACCATCATTATCAGAATTGCCTTTGCTCTTCTTACCTGGGATTTTTTGTTTGCTTTTGTTTTTTCCTTCCAGATAATCAACACCAGGGTTATCTAGAGGAATTAAGGGCAGGGGAATAGTTTATCCCAGGCTGCCCTAACCCTGGGCATCAACACAGGTCAGTCGAATTGGGCACTCTTGACTCATGGCTCTGAAACTGGAAACGAGGCCCATTCACTGGTTGAGTGAAATAAGCAAAAAAGGAAGTGGTGGCACCACCTCCCTGACCACCCCGCCTTCCCCGCTGCCTCCTAAGCTGCTGTCCTGGGTTGGGCAGGATGCCTGCGCAGCGTAGGCGTGCTCCTGCAGGTGGATCGAGATGATGTTGGGGATCACTCAGGAACTGGGGCTCTGCCTGAGACTGGAGCCCCTCAGCAGCTTCCTGTTTAGGTTGGGAAATCTAGGGGGGGTGGGTCTGGGCTCATGTGTCCTCTGAACAAGCACCGCCTTGCCCTGCGGCACTGCCATCTCGGGAGCAAGGGCCCAGGCTTGCTGCAGAGTGTGTCTCCGCCCTGAGTTCCTGTTGCTGTGACGCCCCTCACTGCCCACTCTCCCACAGATGTCACCTCAAAAGCAACAACTTACCACTCACTAGCTTCTTCAGTCCTAAAAACACTCACTTGAGGTACAGAGTGGCCACCTAATTATAGTACAGACCCAACTGCTTTGGGAGACAAAATTTAGGAATCTGCCATTCTGGTATATAGGGCAGGATGCCGCAGTGTAGACGTGCTGCCCTGCGGGATGGACGTAGCTGGTGTTGGTGATCAACACTTGCCAGCAAATCCCCGCGGCCACTTTGGCTTTCTTGTCGCAGGCCCCGCGTTCACGAACAGTCGTGGAGCTCTCCCTCCTTTCCCTTAATCTCACCAAAGGGGAGCTGAAGAAATCCCTGTGCTTTATCAAGTTTCAGAATCCCCTTGGAATTTTCCTTTGAACTAAAGTCATATTTACAAAGAATTACTATCTTTGCAATGGCTTCTTATCATGCAAAAGTATATTAGGACTCTCCATTGATCCAAGTTCCTTTTATAAATCGTAATTGCATTTTATAATTTCATACGGATCACAAGTTAAGTCTCATTAATGTTATTTGAAACCTTTTCACACATAGTCTTGCCCTTGTAAACGAGATATCTTTTTCATTTTCCTTTTGTAAATGATTGTTATTTTATATAGAAATGTTATCGACTGTTTTCTTTTCACGTTTTTATTTGGCAATTTCACCGAACTTTCTGATTCTGGTGGTTTCTTCGTTGATCCCCTTAAGTCTTCTCAGGTTCCGGTACAGTGTTTCACTTACAATAATATAAATCAGGGGTCCTCCTTTCTAATATAGTAGACTAGTGACTGTTCATCAATGCCCCCCTCAGGAACCTTAAAGAAATACAGGCAGCTGGGCCCCTCCATCCTCACTGAACCGCGACCTCGGGCTCAGCCCTTGGCCTGGGCCTGGGAGGGTGGGGATGGGAGGTGGATTCCAGACGCAGGAATCCGCAGTGCTGGAGAGAGCTTGGCTTGTCTCAAAGGAGACCAGTATGGCTGCAGAACAGAAAATTGATCTCCTTTGTAGGAACGTTTAACATTTTTAGCCTGCGAGCAAAGGGAGGGAAGGATTTTAAGCAGCAGATGCAAGGATAGATTTGCATTATGAAAAGATCACTCTCACTGCCATGTGAGAACAGACTGCAGGGGGGGCCGGAGGGAAAGGGGGTGCAGATCATTATATAACAACAGCTAACTCATACTGCCTGTTTTAAGAGGTTTACATATATTAACTATTAAGTCCCTGGGACAACCCGAGGCATACACAGGTAGTTCACAGCAGAGCCTGGTTTGAAACCAGCAGATCTGGCTCCAGAGCCCACCCTGAAGCCCCACAGGTTAACACAGATGAAGGTCGTGTGGACGAGGGTGGTGGCATTGAAGGTGGTGAGAAGGGGCCCTATGGAGGAGACACTGAGGATTTAAAATTAACAGGACCTGGGGATGGACTGGATATTGCGGGAGGGGGAGGCAGGAGGCGATATCAAGATAGCAGTTTTCCACATATTTTTTTGGCCCTTTGGAGTTTTTCTAGGACGTGTTTACTTTCCGTTGGATTGTTCTAAGTGCTTATCAGCTGTACTCTTTTTCATGGAGAGGGAGGGAGGGACATCAGACCCATTTACCAGGGTGCATCCTACACTTCCTGTCTTTTTTATGGGTGTGTGACTGGGTGAGGTGTGAGCAGAGGCTCATCATGCCTTTTCTGGTCTGAGTGTTCTCTGCTCTCCCAGGGCTGTAGGCGCAGGAGGTAAGGTATGCATGTCATTTTAATGTAAATTGTCAGATGAAGCTCTTGATTATGGAACCTTAGAGATATTGGGAGCCTTTGACATTATCTAATCTAACTCCCTCGTTGTATAGATTGATACACTGAGGCCAAGAAAACTGGGAAGGGACTTGTCTCTGGTCACATAGGAGACCAGGGACTTAGATCTAAAACTCAGGATTCCTGACATCCAAGACACTAACGGCATCTTCAGATCAAGTGAGGATGTTGGCCAATGCCCCATCAGCAAACGTCTGGCCAATTGCGAGGAACAAGAGAGAATCCCAAAGTCTGTCAGAGCCAAGAGGGTGGAGTGGGACACGGTTCAGAATAGGTTGGATTGAGCCAGAGAAAGGGGTAGCATAGCTCAGACAGGCTGAGATGCTAGATGGGGAGCTGGGACACAACATAGAGACCTGGGGAGTGTTCAGGGCAGTGGTCAGGAGCCTGGGCAGGGAGAGGGTGACCTGAGCTAGAGGAACACACAGCCAGTGGCCCCAAGTCCCCTCCTGCGAGGGAAGAGAGACTTCTGATGCCCATTCTGAGGGCCTTGCCTGTCTCCAGGAAGACCCCGGAAGTCTTCACAAGTGTGAGGGCTGGGACGGGGCCAATGGGCATGAGGTGTCCAGGTCAGAATCCAAGGGCCTCGTCGGCCAAGCTGAGCCCCTGTCCTCAGGGCACCCACTCCCGGCCAGCATCGGGGTGGAGGGGCAGGAAAGGGTGGCTCTGCAGCAGCGGGGAGGGTGGTGGGAGCAAAGCACACAAAGACATGAAGAGCAGGTAGGCTGTGATGGGGCCGGGAGGCGGGGGCGCGCAGAGAGAGATCCAAAGGAGCAAGGAGGTGGACAGAGGCAGAGGTGGGTACTGCACCACCCAGCCCACCAGCCCTGGGTGCATCTCACCCGAGGAAGTCTAGAAGGGAGCTGCACTTTGCCTCACCAGGTGCCAGAGCTCAGCTCAGACAGAGATACCTGGGGGGGGGGGGGCATTGACCCTCCCTCCCTCCTTCCTGGAGCCCAGGCAGGGCAGCAGTAGCGGGGACCACCCGTTCTCATCCTCATCTGTGATGGGCAGAGGCCCAGTGGCACAGACCTTGGTGAGGCTGAGTAAGTCCTGGCTGCTGTGACCACCCACAGCGCTTATGCTTCCTTCTGTCTAATAGCTCCTCAGGGTTGCTGTGAGCAATCAATGAGATGATACAAGTTAGCGCTTAGCGCAGTGCCCGCCCTAGTGAGGGCTCAGTGAGTGGGAGCTCTAATTACTAAATGTTGTCACATCTCTGATGCTTTGCATTTTCGACACAGTGTTCACGGGCTCACGTTCCTTCTCTCAGTTCAGCCTCTCACACCCTGTGCAGTAGGCAAAGTCCACACAATTTCTCCACTTAACAGATGAGGAAATGGATGCAAGCCTGGGAGAGTGGTCCCTGGTCACCCAGTGAGTTAGTGGCACAGAGAGGACAAGAATTCAACGTTCTTGACTAAGTCTTCTGTGTTTTCACTGCTGTGTGTTTCTTTTTATAAAATACGAGAATTCTAAAATTAAAAAAAAAAGAATTCTCGCGTTATTTCAGAGTTGAGCAAATTATAATCATCTTCTTTTGTCTCCTAACAGCCCTGTTGTAAAGAGTCAAAATACCAGAGAAAGTTAGTGCTAGAACGAGCCTTAGAAATTGTCCCACTCCCTGATGTTCATGAGGCAGAGAGAGGAGACATACTCGTTCGAGGTCACACAGCACGTTAGCAACAGATGCAGGACTGGAACCCGGCACTGGTGCTCTCTCCTCTGTACCCGCTGCTTCTATGGGTCTTGGAACTTTTATGGCCAATTACAGAGTCGGGCAAACTGTGCCAGAGTCAACACGGCTTGACTCGCGTCCCGTAACACTACCTTTCAGGACTCTGCTTCTTCAGCAACCTGGTGGCTTTAGAGTCTGATACTTACGAATCAACAGCAGCAAAAAGGAAGGGCCGTGGAGCAAAAAGATGGTGTGTTGGGGGTAATAAACTTTTCGAATAGTTTAAATTGCATTTCAGGGATCGATTCCTCTTGCTAAAGAAATTGGTTTGTGAATTTAGAGTAGGATTGCTTAATATGCATTTCACAGTTTGAATAACTATGGTTTTCTTAGACGAGGGGGAAAAAAAACAGGTCAGAAACACAAACTCATAGGCTTTTCTGAAAGGTTACAAAATAAAATGTTCTTTGCTGGAGGATATAAAGGAAATGGCTCTCTGTTTGACAAAGGAGAGGGCTCTGCTAGATAAATCTTGTGTTATGAATAAATGAGAGCTCTCTCGCTCTCTTCCTGATCAACTTAATTCCTTGTTGCTTATCTGCAAATCCAATAATGCTGGTAAAACAAACCCCTCCTGGAGGCTGAGCACAGAGGCCTGGGTGCTCAGGCTCAGAAGCCTCTTTCTATTTCTAACCTCTGCTCTGGGGAGGGCTGGGCTTAGCCGCCCTGCGGGAATGTGTGCAAGAGGACTTGCTGGGACCAGAAGCTCCCCAGGTCGGGGACACCGTCCTTCAGCCTTGGGTCTCCCTGCCCAGGAAATGCTCAGCAAGTGCCTCAAAATGGGTAAAGAACAGGTATTAATATTAAGGTTCAGCATCCTTCCCACATTTCCCCTGCCCTCCTCCAAGATAAATAACCAGACTAAGAATCGCAGACGTTTCTCGTGCAGCAAGCATTAGCATGTGCCCACTTGGGTGTCATCTTTGTACCATATCATGTTACACTAGGTGACTAAGGATATGTCAACCTGCGTGGCATTGAAAATATGATTTATTTATTTACCAGATCTGTTGTGTGCTGACAGTGTGTGTTTATTGTGTCTCCCCAGCCATGCAGGTGGGGGTGTTATTTGTGCTGTTCAGGGGTCACTAGGAGGTCTCATGAGCCAAAGCTGGAGCTAAGAGGAGGCCTGAGCACCTGGAAGGAGAGGCCACCTGGAATGGAGCATGTGGTCCCTAGGCTGGCATAGCCAATGACACTAGATGGTGTCTCTTTCACCCAGAGCAACTTTTTGTGAGACTATTTATGCACCTGCTGGTGGAGCTTTTTTATAGGGCATTTTACGTCCCTAAAATATTATATCTCATCTCACAAACCTGTTACTCTGACATTAAAAATTCTCTGTAAAGGATGCTTAGTGATCCTTCCTGTGAACCTATTTACTTAACGAAGTCCCAACTGATAGACATTTTGTTTCCCCTCCCCCAGCCAACCTCCCCTATTAGCAATAAAACTTTGATGAATACCTTTGTGCATAAACTTTTGACTTCATTGCATATTTCCTTTGGCTAGATTTCTAGGACAGGAATTAAAGAGTCAAAGGGCTAAGGCTCTCATCATTGGTTTTCTCTAGAGGAAGGTAGTTCTGTTTGCTCTAGAACTTTCAGCTGCCTGAGTTTGAATTTGAACTCTATCACTTATTATCTGTGTGACTTTGAGAAGGTTATATATAACTTTTGTGGCCTCATCTGTAAATTGGGTACAATCATAGTTCCTACCTTACAGCGTTGCTGTGAGGATTAAATGAGAGAAGGGTGTGTAACTGTTAGGTTGAATAGGCATGACTCAGAAGACGCAATCATAAAGCGAGCTTTGTTTTTGTCTCCCACGATCTCTTTGAATATATTCTATCAGGCTGTTTTTTCCCCCTAAAATGAGATGAAATATAGGGTAAGTCTCATGACTTTTCTGGCCATTTTCAGGTAATCAAATGTTGTCTTGTCAGTAGTTAATGTCTCCTGTCTATTGTAATAAAAAAACTCTTTAAACGTCAGTGTTACACCAATTCCTTTTGCTCAGCACAGTCCGCTGTAGGCCAGCTGCCTGTGGGGAGAGGGTCTAGCTGGCAAAGGACAGTTCTGAGTTCTGACCCTGTCAAGGGTCCAAGGAGGAAAGAGGGAGGAGGGAGAGGAGAGGGGTAGGAAAGTTCTTCAGTGGCAATGTTCTGATGAGCTGGTGTCACATTCTCTGAGCCCTCTCTCACACTGGGGTGTTTTCATGGGTTTGTGGAGACCACCCCATCTCTGAGATCTCTTCCTGTACCTCCCTTGATGTGGGTGATGCTCTCTCCCCATAGCTGGTCCTAAGTTCCATTCTCAGGCCCTGGGAAGCTTGGGCCCACCTCCTTCCTCAGTGTCCCCTCCGCCCACGAGGGAGCCCTCTTGGCCTGGATCTAAGACAATCACAGCTGGCTTTCATGCTGGGACCCACATCTGTCCACTGGAAACACTCATGTGTCCTTTGCACTGCAAACCTGGGAGCAGCAGCTCTCTCTCTGGATTTCTCTGTGGTTTTGTCCACTGTGGCTCCAAGACCATTGTGGCCACATATGATGCTCTTCTAGGGGTCTCTCTAAAGCCCCACTCTCCAGATTTGGGGTGAAGGTAATAGCACTCCTCACCCCTCCCACTTACTAGGGCTCACTGGACTCCAAGGCCCCTCTCTAAAATTCTTCCTAAGCCCCCCACATCCCTTTTTTCAGCCTCTGTCATATTTTGTATGGAAGGAGATGGGTGTCGGGTAATGGTACAGACCCAGGTTTCCACCACCTCTTTCCCAAGAGGTGTATCCCACTTTGCTTTGGAATGTGGTATCCATTCATTCAGAGCCCTAACTGGAGCAAAGACTGGAAGAGTTCTGTTCCATCGTCTCATTGTCCATATCTGTTTTTATGAAACACAGAGGAGTGCCTGGCATAGTACGCACTCAACAGTGATAGTTGTGTATGATCCAAGCTCACGGGCTCTCTATTTACATTCACTTCATAACCATTAGATCTGGTTTCATTCCTGTTACCTTGTTTTATGCCAGTGGTCCCCATCCTTTTTGGCACCAGGAACCACTTTCATCGAAGACAGTTTTTCCATGGACCAGGGTGGGGGTGGGGGGTTCAAGATGATTCAAGTGCATTACATTTATCGTGCACTTTATTTCTATTATTATTATGTGGTAATGTATAATGAAATACTTATACAACTCACCATAATGCAGAATCTAACGCGCCGCCGATCTGACAGGAGGCGGAGTTCAGGCGGTGATGATACAGATGAAGCTTCCTTGCTCCCTGGCAGCTCCCCTCCTGCTGTGTGGCCCGTTCCTAACAGGCCAGGGACCATACCTGTCCACAGCCCAGGGGTTGGGGATTGCAGTTTTATGCCTTCTGAGTTTTATGTTTCCTGTACACTATGCTTTTTTGTGTGTGTATGTAGATTGTTTGCTATTATCTTCAGCAGTGATTTGGAAAATAGACATATTGTTTTTAATTTTACTAGTGGTTACCCTGTATTTTTTCAAAGACATTGTCAGCCTACTTATCTCACTTTAATCACCGACAATGGAGCGATGGTATTTGTGTATTCTGCAGTTATCTAAATGAGAATTTCAGAGGGTGCTATCTGGCCACCTGCACTTACGCTACCATCTTGCCATGATGTCTACCTGACAGCTTCGAAAAGGCACTGGACCCTGTTTTCGGGTCTGCTCATCTCTGTCTGGACTTTCCCAGTAGCCATCTAGCAGTTTTCAGTACTGCTAGCCTTGTCTCCCTCCCTCTATCCTCCCTTTTGCTCCCAATTATATCTCTCTAAAGGTTACATCTGGGCAGGTTATTCTTGGCTTAAAACTCTTTAGTGCTTTCCCATTGGCCATAGGATAAAATCCAAACTCCCTAGCCTGATGTTCAGAGTGACATACGATCCGGCTCTACCTTAGCTTTCTAGGTCCATCTCCTGCCACACCGAACCACTCACCTGCACGACCACGCTGGTTCACACCTTGGTTTTCAAGTGCACTGGTTACATACTCTCATGTCTCCAGGAAATAATGACTTTTCTCATGTCATCCTCCCTATCTGGAATGCCCTTTTGTAAAAGACCCTAGCACAGTGCCTGGTCAATTGTAGAAGATCAGTAACTGCTCCCTTGCTTTCTTATCAGCCTGTCAAAATCCTATTCATCCTTCAAGTCTCACCTTAACTGTCATCCTTTTCCCCTCTCAGGACAGGTTTGTCCTAACCTGACTTTCCTCCTTCAGTCCCACTGACTGCCCCTCCTATGCATCCCCTCGCCCCCCATACTGTGTCTACCTGTAGTATAAACCAACGCCTTAGTGCTGGGTACGGTCACTTCTTCCCACCTCCCCCGCCAGACCAAAAGCTCCCTGGGAGCAGCCCTGCCCCCGAGTCCAGTGGGGTCACGCTGATGTTTGCTTGCCTTGAATTGCCATCCTCAGGCTGCAGGGTCACAATGCCAAGCCACCAGGCAGGGCCCAATCTGAATTTTCATTTATTATTCATAATCCTTTGCTTCCAAAATTGACTAGAGGTGGCCCACACTCAATGAAACCATTACATTAGGTATAGAAAATATAAGACTCCACATTGGAAGTGGTGAGGTGCCAAAATGCTAACCTTGTCCTCTGGGTGAACGGATCCTGCTGAGGGGGCGCTTGCCCTGGGGCCCCTAAGCTCAGGTGGCAGATGTGAGGGTCCCCATGCATTTCTCCAATCCCCTCACAAACCATCACCTTGTTTGAAAATGCCTAAAATGCAGCAAGGAACATGTAAATTTAGAGCAAATAACTTATCCTTGTAGGATTTGGGCAGGTGGTGAGGAAGTCATGTTGGGATTCTGTGTGGCAGTGTTTCAGTTGAGATAACCTTGTTCCCTGGGGCTAAATCTGTAAAGCTTAGGCCCTTCTTCAAGGGTCATTGTATAGTGCAGTTGTAAAAATACAACTTTGAACCATGGCCTAGTATAATATACATCATATGACTTTCTGGAGTCGCATTTTGGTGGAAGCCAGGGACATAAATTTAAAATGTCAACCAAGGAAGACATTTGAGCGGAAAAACCCGTTACAAGTTCTGATTTGTGTGTGAACACTCATAGAAGCACACATGTCCTCCCCTTGCACACACATAAACACACCATCCAACAAATGTTCTTGTGCAGACCTGTTCAGACTGCAGGGCCGTCTCTCACACACACACTCACACACACTCCGGCGTACACTGGCACTCTTATTCCGCCCCCAACACATCCCATGTGAACACACACCCACGTGCAGTCACACACACACATTCATGCAGACACTGGCACATGGTTCCACAGTTTCCCCCCATCCTATACAAGCACCCGCCTCTGCAGGAAGAGACATGGAAAGCCATCTTATTCCTGCACATCACTCTACCTCCAGATTTGGCTCCCTTAGGACAGAGTCTAAAGTGTCTATTTAATAGATTCAATTACTCCAGGCTCCTGAGACTTTCCAACTTAATTCTGATTGCTTTAAGGTGTCAGATAATTTGGGAATAAAGGGGGGGAAACAGCCTCAAATTCTTGAAGGGAAAGACTTCTAGGTTCTAGTCATCTCTGACAGTAGGTGCTAATTGCAGCTTTGGGAGAGGTGGCCTGGAGGGCGGGGCCTCCAGGGGTCCAAAGCTTCTGGCCTCTTGCTTCTAGGCAAGGTTCTGTCCTAAGGACAGAGGCCTCTGGGGCAGTGCTTTGCTGCTCTTCTGTGGCCTCCAAGGTAGGGACTAATCTTTCTGCTGCCCTTCCTGGGAGCCTGACATGGGTGGACACAGAGGCTCAGGCCAAACATCCCAGCAGGCAAAGAAACAGCTCTGCCTTCTGCCCCCTGTACCCCGCTCCTAGGTGATTTATTTTGTTTGTTCTCTGTCCCCAGTGATAGTGATAGGTCTTGGAGGTTGACTAATAATCAGAGGTCACGGTGTTCACAGAGCATTGATGCTATGCCAGACAGAGATGGATCTGATCTGTCCTATGCTCCAGAAGCCTGGAGAGAGAGGCTGGGGTGTGTGTGCGTGCACCGTATGAACTGCCATAGGCAGGAAGGAGGCTGAGGGTAAGGACTGTGGGCTGAGACCAACTGTGTGTGAATGCTAGCGTCACCATTGACCACCTATGTGACATGGGCAAGATCCTTTTCTTCTCTGTGCCTCAGTTTCTGCCGCTGTAAAATGGGTATGAAAGTGACACCTGCCTCCTAGGATGGTTGTGGGGATTAAACAAGTTATATACATGGCAACTGACACAGCTCCTGATGCTCAGCAGATGCTCCCAGTATTTTGATTATTGTGTTTTATAGCTAATGGGCAAGAAAAGAGGCAAGGCTAAAAGGCTGGGAGAGTCCTAGGGTGGGGGACCTGGCTGTGGCCCCAGGACAGCAGGACGGGGCCTTCCCTCAGCCCACCTGACTGTCGTCGCACTCCTCCTGCCCAGTCAGCAGTCACACGGCCTATTTCGCACCAGAGGATACCCACACTGACATTCATCTGGCATCGCTGGTGCTGCTGAATCCAGGGTGCGCATGAGGACACCCACGTGCAGTGTGAGGACTGTGCCCCTTGGCAGACCCTCCCTGAGCACCTGCTCCGCACTCACAGGCCCCTGGCCATGCCTTGCTTTAAAGTTGGTCCTAGCCACAGCCGGGACCTCATCAGCACCCGGAGACCTTCAGGTGATCTTTGTTGAGAGGTGTTTGCCTCCCATTAATTGCAGCCCCTAGAAAGGACTTTGGAGGACAGAGAGATTCTGGAACAACTTCAGCTCCATGGCCTCCTAGCTTTGTGTCCTTGGGCATCTTAGCATTCCTGAGGCTTTATTCTCTGGGAAATAGGGATAAAATATTTGTCTCTAAAGGCTATTGTAGAGATTAAATACTAGAAATTTCGTAAGCTGGCAACGCAGTAAATATTACCCATCCCTTGATTGCCACAACTTAGGAAGGACGCCCTGCTGGGAAACACCTCCTTTACTAAAACCAAAGACAGAAGGTTACGGGCTGGGCGGGTGTGGGGTGGGGGTGGTGCGGGGAAGGCCAGTCTCCAAGCCTCGTCCTGGAGGTTCTCTGGGACCTCTCCCTGCAAAAGCGAATTCCTCCTCCACCGCGCCCCCCGCCCCCGCCCAATCCGAGCAGCTGTTTCCCATCCCTTAGCCGAGATCCATAGGCCAGGTAGGTAGGTAGGGGTTTGAATTATCCCCTTTCACAGAGAAAGAAACTGAGGCTCAGAGTGGGGACCCGCCTGGTGGCAGCGAGGCTATTAGCCGAAAGTGGGCTCGGGCGCAGCGGTGCGTCTGGAGCGCCGACCCCGGCGATTTCGGGGAACGGGAAGGGGGCGGGGGCGCTCCGGGGGCCCCGCGCGGGCCTGGGGGTGGGGTCTGCGCCGCGCGGGGCGGAGCGAGGGAGCCGGGGCGGGCGGCCGCTGCCACGCCGCGCTCCCGCCCTCGGCGCGAGAAGGGGCGCCGGGCGGTGCGGGCCGGCCTTCCCCGCCTCCACGCGCGCGCACGTCCGCCCGCCCGCCGCGGCCCCGCGCACTCCCGCCGCTTCGCCCATCGCGCCGCGCAGCGCAGGCAGCCGCTCGCCGAGCCCGCGGCCGGGGCCCTGGCGTGCAGCGCGGGCCTCGGCGGGGCCCAGCGCCCCGGCCCGGGAGGATGCGGCCCGGGGCGGCCGGGGAGCTGAGCAGGGCCCCCGCGCCGGCCCCCACGGGCCCGGTCCCCCAGAGCCGCAGCCGCCGCCCCGCGCCCGAGAGACATGACTTCCAAGCCGCATTCCGACTGGATTCCCTACAGGTACGCGGGCGCTGGCCCCCACCTTCTCTTCAACTCGGGGGCGCAGGCCCAGACCACCGCCCTCCAAGGCCAAGGGCCTGGGATAGGGTCGACGGTGCTGGGCCAGGGACTCCCGCCACCCCCAACTTGGGACATAGGGTTGGCGGGGGGCGAGGGATACCTTGCCTGGGTGCAGGGCACCTATACTCTTTCCACCAATCCCAACACTGGGGGTGCGGGTGGGAGGCGCTAGCGTTTCCTACCTCAACTTTGAGGGCTTCTGCGGACTGAACCCGCCTGCCCTGCTCCACCCCCTTATTTGCCAGTGTTGCTGGAAGGGACCTGTGTGGGCCTCGCTGGGTCCAGCAGCACCATGTGGCCACCTGGGGAGGGAGCACACACTGCTCTGAGCCCCCTCCTAGGCCCAGCACCCCAGTCACACGCCCGCATAGCGTGCGCGCACACACCCATACATATGCACGCATGCACCCATAGGACGTCCGCGCATTGGGCCGAAGATGCTCCTGTTGGTCCGTTCACACCCTCAAAGCATGGATTCCTGGAGACAGTTATTCTGAACCAAGAGCACACAGCTGCTCATATACACATGCACCCATATCTCTATACACATGAATTCTTGGGCTCACACAGAAACACATGCCTGCACATCAGTGCACATACACATCCTTTATTTTGAGAATACCTGCCACTACCCACTCACAAGTGCTACTCAGTATCTTTCAGAGACTCAGTAATCTGCCTGCTAGCAGGTCTACACCTGGACACACACCAGCTCACAATACATAGAACTGCCCTCAGGTGCACAAAAGGCCTCGACAGCCCAGGCACACTCAGGGAAGCCCACCACCTGCTTCCAGACACTGTTCTGTCCCAAGGATGGTGAGGCTTTCCCCACCTGCAGTGGAGGGGCGGCGGGGGGAGGGGGGGGGTCCTCTGGAGCCTCACACAGGTGCAGGTCTTTCCCCATCCACTCTACTCCATTCTATAACCAAGGAAAGGAGCTCATCACCATGGCAGCACCAGATCCTTGGCCACCCATTGGCTCCTTGGTTGCCAGGGGCTACAGGGCTGTCTCTAGGCCTCCCAGAGAGGCATGTGTGTAAAAAGGGTCCTGGACTGCCAAGGCCACTATGTTATCATCCACCCAGGTGCACATGCTGGTGGGTGGCAGGATCAGACCCTCAGGACCTGCCTTGTAACACAGCCTGCTCTCGGGAAAGAGCATATCAGTCACTGACAGAAAATAATTCTGACAGAGCTCCTCTATGAGTCTGTCCAGACAAGCATCCCAAATGGAAACCAGCTGAAACCGCCCAAGGCTTGTTAAAAGCAGATCCTTCTGCAAATAGGCACCTGTCAGTGGTCTGGGAATTGAGGGTTTCTCTCGAGAATTGTTGCCTCTAATCTCAGCACCTGTGGGGGCTTCAGGGCTTCCCAGGTCATTTTGTGTCCCTCGTCAGCACCACACCACACATGTGCACACACGAGTCACCTGTAGGGTCTCCTGAAGACACATGCATTTGTACCTCAGAGTCTCACGTGGATCAGGGGGATATTCCCAACAGGGACCTGGGGCTGTTGCGGACTCAGAACAGCTGCCACCCCAGACAGCTATGCAGGCTGGGGGCACAGGTAGTTTCTGGAGTATCTTGGCCTTTCTTGGCACGTGTGGGTGGAAGACCTTCTAGAAGACAGTGCAGCCCCACAGAGTATCATTAACCGTTTCTAGCCACCCAGCAGAGGTGCCTGGCAGTGTCTGTGGGCTGAGTGGACTCCAGTGCTGTGGAAGTCCCTCTGTGGGGTCCAGATGGCAGGGTGGTGGCCATAGACTATCCGAGGAGGATGAGAGGGCAGCCCTCATGCTGTGGAGATGATGTGCGTTTAGTATCTGCCATACTGGAAGTTGGGTCAGGCCAGGTCATGGTTCAAGGAAGCCTCTCCCAGGGAGCCAAGGACAAAAGCAACTTGTAGAGTAAGTGCATGGGCTTCGGAGAACATCTGCCTCAAACTGGGGTGACTTAAGCCTGCTCCTGGGAAAGGGGTCTCAAGGAGGTAGAATTGTCTCTGGGAAGTGACTGTTCCAGCAAGTGCTCAGGGCACTGATATCCTGCACAGAGTGATTTGGTCCTTGGCCCAGCCCAGGCCCAACTACCATCCACTGCACCCTTCCCCCAGTTTCTTTCCTGGGCCCACACACTCAGCCCTGCGGCACAGAATCCCGCCACCCTGGAAGCCTAGCCCAGAGGAGTAGCGTGGCACACCTGTGGCCCTGTTTCCCCATCCCTCTGTCACCCTGCCTTCTTGTTCTGATGCCGGGAGGGTAGGTGTCTAGCTGGAGGTGGACTGTAGGCAGAAGTTGCCAGGATCCCTCCTGTCCCGCCCTGCTGGAGTCTTTCTGAGCATGCACTGAGCCTGGGAAAGCACTGGACTTGGGGTGCAGACTTCCAAAATGGGAGACCTGGGCTAAGAGAAGGAGATTCAAATTGCCTCTGGCATTAACTGGGCTGCTGATTTCGGTCAAAGCCACATGCCGGTCTGATCACAGAGAAAACTGGGGCAGAAGACAGACGAGGCATTTTACTTGCAGATGGGGGTAGGGGTGGCACGCGCGCACGTGCTCTGACTGGCATGAGGTTTCCCTAATGTCACAGCATGCCAGAACTGGAATGTGACAATTGGTCAGGGGGAGAGGGGTTGGCTGACTTTTTGCTAGCTCTGCTATGGGCATTTTACCCCCTCTGTATGGTTACGCCTTGCATTCCCTGCGCCCAGCTCATTTTCTTTGAAGCAATGATGGTTGGTGATAATCTTCTTATGGGTAATTTTGGCTCAGTTTATAATCGTGGATTAATCTTACATTCTGACTTAGAAGGGAGCCATTTAGTTTATAAAGTGTAGCAACTGTAATCCCTTCTTCCCTTTAATTTTTTTCTACTACTAATATCCATTTCTGCCAGTTTCTCTTTACCGGTATTCTTGAGAAATGTTAAATGCCCTCAGTGCATGACTTTACCTTTTATAAGTTGTAGGTGGAGTTTTGAGAGTCAGGAAGGCCCACAGGTGTATTGGAGGACCATTGGGGGAGGGGTGGGGGAAGACCTGATGCCTGGCCCTGTCCTCAGTGCTCTTGTCTACATGGTCCTGAGGCCATTACCTGGAGTTTCCCTCACCAGGTCATGAACTCCTCGAGAGCAAGGACCTTATCTGGTTCTTGGCTGTATCCCCTGTGTGACCCAGCATAGACAAGATGTCCATCTCTTTGAATCCAAGTGGCATCTCCAGGTAGCCTTACGAGTTTCCTTGGCTTTCCCAGCCACACACCTGGATTCCCAGCACACCTGAGGGATATAGTGCTCTCCTGGCACCGTGGGGCCTGCTGGAGCACTGTTTGAAAAGCACAGCTCTAGGTCGCAGAGGGAGAATCTCCAGCTGGAGGGGCCCTTACAGGCTTCCTAGTTCTCTGTGTGAACGCCTCCTGTAGGGTCCCTACCGAACAGCCCTCCATCAGATGGCTGTGACCATTAGAAAGTTTCTCCTTGGCTTGAGCCTAAGCATGTCTCTG
The DNA here is from genome assembly GCA_004363605.1 of Indri indri. NCBI lineage: Eukaryota > Metazoa > Chordata > Mammalia > Primates > Indriidae > Indri > Indri indri. The sequence continues at coordinate 26,016 of RJWJ010002936.1, forward strand.
GGTTCCCTCTCCTCTTGGCTCTTGTTAGGATCCTCCCACCACTTCCTCGCTTTGCTTTCTGGAGAGCAGTGTGCCTGCTGATGAAGCGAGACTCCGGACTCATTCTGTTCTGCTGCTGGGTTCAGCGCAGAGGTGCTCTGGACACGTGAGCCTACCGCTTCACCTATGGCTACTTGGCTTTCCTGGCCCCACGAGAAAAAGTTGCCTTATAACAGCTGCCCGATTTCCTTTTTGTTCCTTAGAGATCACCAGCTGTGGCTCGTGGTCCCACGTGCATGACTGAACATTAGAGTCACCTGTGGCACTTGCTTTAAAAAGGAGAGAGCAAGGTGGGGCTTGATCCTGGGGCATGTTCCGCAGCAGTTCTGAATTAACCACCTCAGGGCTTAGTGCCCTTAGCAGTTTTAATGCACCTGGTAAGTTTGGGCACCACTGGCTGGACTGGTGATAGCCCATCCTGGGAGCTAGAGCTCCTTCCTTCTGGAGCTGCCCGCTTCCCACCGTGTTCCAGTGAACTTCTAGGCAACGGGAGCCACAGATCTGGACTTGCCGGGGGTCTGGCATTGGGCACAGGGTTTCAGCCAGACACCCTGGGCCACCCTTCTTCTCCTGACAGCCCACTTCTCTGATTTCCAGGGTTCAGCTGGGGCAGCTGCCACTGTGACTGAGGGCAAAGAATGAGGGCAGGAAGGAGGGAGGGTGAAGTGGGTATGGAGAGTGTGTCCAGATGGTTGGGTCTGTCCCTATGTTGTCCTGGCCCCTGGGCCTCTAGTTAGTGCCGGTTCTAAGAAGAGAGAGGGAAACAGGCTTCCTAATACGTTGGCTGTGTCTGGCTTTTCCAGCCCACAGGATAAGTGCTCCTGTGCCCCCGTCCCCTTGTCGTCAATAGGGGGTCATGCCCTAGATCTCTGTGAGGTAACTTGGGGGGAAGCGAGTAGCCATAGAGGGGCTGGCTCCCTGGGAGGTGAAGCTGCCACCTTGGTGGCCCTGGGCAGGGCGGATGGATTGGTGCACACTGCAGACTGGGTTTCTGTGACCCTCCTGAGCCAGTGGCCGGTGCTTTCCTGGGCCTCCCTGTCTGGCCCCTGGCAGGAGGTGACCATGATGAAAGAGCCGCCAGGGTCAGCTGGAAGACCCATCCATCAGTGCTCTGTCTCCTGTCCGAGTCTCCTGGCGGGGCTGCAGCTGGCAGCCTGGGCTTGGCAGTTATTCCATAATTGGAGCAGGAGTCATTAAAAAGCCATTACTGTCTCCTCGCATGGTTATCTTTCAGTGCAGCCTAGAAGCCGCCTGTCAGAAAGAGGCAGGCTGCGGAAGTGTCAGTGAGACAGGAAAATGCCCTAGGAGTGGTGCGAGAGTGGACCAGGAGGCAGGGCCATCTGGGTGGGGGTGGAGAGGGGCTGGGCCTGCCGAGGAAGTGAGGGGAGCGGTTGGTTCCTCTCTCCCTGGAGACAGCCATCCTTGCTGTCATTGTTCTGCACAGCAGCTGCCATTTGCTGGGGATTCTTTGTTATTCATGAGGGAGGGTTGTTGCACGCTTGGATACATTGCCATTGGCCAGAAACACCTACCCGGTACAATTAGTACAAGCTTGTCACTGTGAGGCGGTCCACCTCGTACCCTCGCAGCTCTGCTAGAAACACCGCGCTTTACCAGGAACCTGCTTCGTTCCACGTGTCGGGCCGCTCTCGGAGCCTCCTTATTTTGGCGGGGTTATTGTAGGCCCTCCTGGAGGGGTCTGGCTCGGCCAGGCACGTGTCGCTTCTCCCCAGCTCCCCCCACCACACACTCCTTTCCTTCTGTGCACTCAAGCATGCCGGGTGGTGATGTAGGTGATAGAGGCTCTCTAGGTACTTCCGGGATGTCTGAGGTTTCTGGAATCTCTTTCCAGAAGCCTGGCGCTTGTGTTCATCCCTCTTTCTCTGAAGGCTGGTGGTTAAGTCCTTCCTGCCTGTAATCTTACCTGGTAATCAGTGTTACTGAAGCCTGTGGCATCTTATCTTTCTCCCCCATCAGGAAGTGGAGGTGGGGACAGAGGAAGAGGAAGTGATGTTTTTTTTTCGTGGAAAGCAGCTGCCTTGTCCCTGGCATAACTAGAAGGTCCACAGCAGTGGGACAGTGGCCTGTGGTAGGAAAACGACCGCCTTCGTGGGTAAGGGCATTAGGGGGCACTGGGCAGCGAGGCTGGAAGCATCCTTGGTCAGTTGAGCAGCCACTGTGACCCCACATTTCTGGAGGTGGCTTTGCCGATGTGAGCTTTACCTCTCAGTCTCCTTTTCTAAATGACTCTAGACATTAGCATCAGCACCATGGGAGGCATCTTCTTTGTCCTGCTCCGTCAAGCCCAGTGCCGGGGATGGCCCAGATGACTGCCCTGTCCCTGGCACTGCCTTCTTGTGACATCCAGTAAGTCATGGAGCAGCCTCTCTCACTGGCACAAAGGGAAGCCGGCGCGGTCACAGTGGAGGTCGCACAGAGGGTCCTGTGGCCAGGCCACTCGCACACGGCTGTGAGGTTTGCACGGCAAGCAGAGCACAGTTGGATCTCAGACCCCACCGTTCCTGTCAGCTGGGTGCCATTGCGCACAGCCCAGACTGCATTTTTCATCATGTCCTGAAGTGGAGAGTGAGTATGCGCTGCTCATGGCGGACGGTGGTGTGTGGGTCCAACCCTTTGCAGTTAGAGCCAATGTTTTGTCCTTGGTTATTTTCAGTCAGGCTGGTGACTTAGCTGCTGAGACAGTGGAGAGTTGCAGCCTCTCGGGCCTGGCAGGGCCCTCGGGCATCCTGCTTGCCCTGGTGCCCGAACCCTTTCTTCAGAAGTCTTGCTGCAGCCCTCAGCCTGTGGTGTGTGCCTTCCACGATGGGATGTTTACCATCTCAGCCAGCTTGAGTTTTTAGGGAGCCGATTCCATCCGCTGGTCCTGGCAGTGCCCTCAGGGAGGCCCAAAAGCAGCTGCGCCCTCTTGGGCACGTGGGCTGGTTCAGGAAGGCTGAGGCCTAGGAGTATGTCTGTTGAGACATACTGTTTTCTCCTGTGCTCAGCAGCTGAGGGTTTGGTGAATGAGGCTGTTTTATACACAGCCCCAAATCACAGCTGGGGCTCCTCTGACATGAAGATTAGACTGTGGCTACCAGGAAAGGCTGTCCCAGATGTCAAGTGGGTAGGACAGCTGCCTGTTAACTATGTGCATAATCTTCATAGGTTGCGACCAAGGAGGTGGGTATGTGAAGGCAGAGCTGGGTGGTCTGCAATGTGGGGCTGCCTTCCACCCTCTGGCTGACTCCCTCAGAGATACAAGTACATTAAGGGACATGTAGGTCAACGATTGTTCCAGCTAGAAAGGGCTGGCTGTCAGCAGTGGGTAGAAATGGCATCACCTTGTCCTTGGCTGGTTCGACCTCATCTTTCCCCGGGCACGCACACCGTTTTCACCTTCACACAAGCACATCCACTTCTTAAATAGGTGTCTGCATGCGCGTGCGCACACACGAGAGATACACTCACATGCATCCTTATAGCCTCAGCAAATCGAATGCACTCAGGCGTACCTGTGCAAGCGTCCACACGCAGGTCTGGCTCAGGGGCAGGCTCCAGCACAGCTGGGCCAGGGCTGCCTGGGGCTTCCCAGAACTCAGATCCTTAGGCTCCAACTTCACCCCATGCAGCTGTCCTGACCTTGGCTTTTATAGAATTTGGGCCTAGGTCTCATGCGTGTGTCTTGTGCTAGCAAGAAAGCTAAGTGGTTTGAGTTATTAATACTAGCTCCCTACTTATGCTCTGCCTTCCTGGGAGACAGGGCCAGTCTGGGTTAGATGAGGCTGCCTGTTCCAAGACTCGTGGGGTTGAAGGATTTGATGTCCCCTGTGCTGCCTGTGCCATGTCTGTGGCCAGGGAAGGCCTGGTGGCTGGTTGCAGGGCTGTGTAGTGCTGGGATGTGTCCACCATGCAGACATCCCCACCCAGCCCAAGCCCTGTGCTGAGGTACTGGTTGGTCTCTTAGCGTCACTCTCCCAAATGAGGAGGACCTTCTGTCCTCTTGAAGTGGGGAAGGGAAGTGGGCAGTGTTAGCACCTCTGCTCTGCCCCCCTGGAAAGCCAGGCACTTGCTCTGAATGGATGGGGACAGGGTCTGCCCCAGAGGACTCGGCCTCCTCCAGAAATGATGGAAAGGAGTGGAGAGCAGAGATCCCCGTAGGAGCCGGCCCCTGGGTTGAAGCCTGGCCAGCCGCAGGCCTAGCTTGCGACTGATGCCTCTGGATGGGTTCTCCTGGATTTCAGTCAAGCCTGGCCCTGCTCAGGGAATCTGATGGGAAAGTCTTGTCCTGTACTTACTGCAGCCGGGCCAGCAGGGACATCCCTGGGGCAGTGGGAATCCTTGTAGGAGATAAGCTCCCAAAGTGGCCGCTCAAGCTCGAGTGGTAGCAGCCCTCACCCTTCCTCCCTTTACCATGTGGGTTCAGTGAGTCCCAGGAACCATGATGGGAGGAGTTTAAGGGACCCAGATGTGCTTGGGGAGGGCTCCAGGCCAGCGGTCCCCAGCCTTTTTGGCAGCAGGGACTGGTTTCGTGGAAGACAATTTTTCCCCTGGGGCGGGGATGGTGTAGCTCTGCAGCCCGGGTTTGGGGACCGCAGCTCTAGGCTACATCCTGGCACCTCGTGGGCAGGCCCCAAATAACCCTCTCTCCCTCTGCAGTGTCTTAGATGACGAGGGCAGCAGCCTGAGGCAGCAGAAGCTTGATCGGCAGGTGAGTGAGGTTGGGGCTGGGCTAGCCCTCTTCCCTGGGTGATCCTGTCTGATGGGGTGAGGGGCTCCACCTGGAAGAGAAGAGGTACGCTCTTCTTCACCAGCTCAGCATTAACTCTGCCCCAGTACAGGGGGCTCCTGCCCGGCAGGCAGCCAGGGTGACCACCACAGTTGAAGGGCGGAATGTCTGTGGTGTGATCCTGCCATGTGGGCTGAGTTTTGCCTCCCTTTCCTGGACCCCAAGTTTCAGGGTGCCAAGGACATGAGGCCTTGGCCCCGAGTGGGCTGTGGACCCAGGTGCAGCCTCTAGAACCCAGCCAAACAAGCAGGGCACTGTCTCTGGTCGCGGTCTGGGAGCCCATCCCTCCTGGTGGAGGCGGTGCGTCAGCCAGCCTCTGTGCCTGCCCTGTGCCTCCACAGCGGGCCCTGCTGGAGCAGAAGCAGAAGAAGAAACGCCAGGAGCCCCTGATGGTGCAGGCCAATGCGGATGGGCGGCCCCGGAGCCGGCGGGCCCGGCAGTCGGAGGAGCAGGCCCCCTTGGTGGAGTCCTACCTCAGCAGCAGCGGCAGCACCAGCTACCAAGGTACACCCTGCCCGCCACCCCAGGGACAGCTAGCCTGGGGAGACCCCTGTGCGGTGGCTCCACATCCTGGCACTACTTTGGGAAGCCCCTCAGGGACTTGTTGCCAACGTGGGCGGGGAGAGGCTGGTCCTGTCAGGGTGTGCCTGTCCCCAGGCTGAGTGTGGCTTCCAGCCCAGCTGCACAGCTGAGTGGGGCAGGTGGAGGGAAGCTGGGACCTGTAGCCTTGGGCTCCTGTGTGTGCTCAGGCTGTCACCCGAGTCAGGTGCTGGGGTCAGAGGCTAAAATGTTATGGATCCAGGAGTTCAAAAGTCCAGGTTTCTATCTGGAGCATTTCGCTGAGGGCAGGAGGCAGCTCCTAAGAGCAGACAGCCTGTTCCCCGCTGGTACGCTACCTCCTGCGAGGAATCTGTCTCTCACCATCCTGCCTCATACCACCTGGTGTCTCTGGGGACAAACACCCATTTCCTCCCTCCCTGAATTCCCTGCACCCTCAGTCTGACCTGCAGGTCCCTGTCCCTGGCTCATGACTGCTTAGAGCTATAGTGACCTGCGGCCTCCGGCTCCCATCCTTACACACTGCGGTTCTCAGCAGAGCCCACTTGGCGGGGTTCTCTGCAGCTCATCCTGCCTCCTCATTCTTGCATCCCTGCCCTCAGGACGCTCCCTCCTGTTTGGGTCAGGGTGAGAGTACCCCAGGCCAAACTGAGGTTTAGTCTCTGAGCTTGAAAGAGGGACTCAGATTCAGTCACCACTGCCCCCTGCTGGTGCCAGTAATCCAGGCGGCCACTTCATCAAGGAGTAATTCCAAGGAGGTTGCAGGCATCTGGCCCTTGGAGTCCAGAAGAACCTAAGCAACCATGGCACTCGCCTCTTCTGTGGCCCCTCTGTGACCTGGAGCCTCCAGCCATGTTGAGCTGCTAGGAGTTGCCTCACCTCGGGGGCTGACCTTGTTCTTTAACTGCTGGCCCACCCCCTGCCCCATGGTGTTTCAGGTTCTCTGTTCCGCTAACCAGCCCTTAGCTCACTGGCCCCCTTGCCTGTGCCTCGGAAGGCAGTGGTTGAGTCTCGTTCACCTAGCGCCCAGTTTGTGGCTTGGCACGCCATGCAAGCTCGGTCCCCTGTGTGCACGCCTACCCTCGGAGGAAACCCACTTAGTTCCTGCAACAAAGGCTGTCATTGGGCACTGGCCAGTGGCTGAGCACAGTGCCAGGTACTTTACCTGCATTAGCACCTTTCACCTTCACATAACTCCTCATCCTCACTTGTTCTTTAAGAACATGGGCCCTGAGGGGTTCAGCGACTTGCTCGCAGTGCACTGCTAGTGAGCAGCAGGGCCGGACTTTGCACTCGGGCCTGTCAGACTCCAAGTGGTCTTTCTACCGTATCATGTTTCCTCCTTGATAAGAAACTCCTTCACGGTCGTTCCCCTGCATGTATCTCAGTTCCTCACCCTGGGCCATACCTAGTATGTCTGTACTCCACCCAAGAGGCCCGCCAGTAAAGGGGGAAAGGGACCTCAGCCCAGCTGTCTCGGAGAGGCAGCCCCAGCAGCTCCTCACAGAAGGGGCCCTGGTCCCCCTTTTCCTGGAAGCCCCTCCCCCACTTCTTCTCTGAGCACTGTCCCAGGGGCGGCAGTGTGCCCTGCAGGGAAGGCAGCCTGTTCTGGGTCCCATGGAGCCTGGCCTGTGTCGCGTCACCACCCCAGCTCTGCCAAGCCTGATGCTGGGTTGAGACTGCATATGGGGTGGGAGCTGCACCCCAGCACTTTGGGCCCTGCTGGTTTGTACCAGAGGCCACCATCTTGAGAGGTCATTGATGGGCAGTCATTTGGGCAGGTGTTTCTTAAGCGCCAGCTATGTGCCAGGCACTCAGAAAGACTGTGGCAAGAGAAGTAGCACCTCTGAGCAGAGTGCGGGACTGAAGTCAGAAGATGGTTTCTGGCCATGCCATTACCAGTTTTACCTGCTCGCTTGTGACTTGTGGGCAAGTCACTTACCCTCTCTGGGTCATTTCCTCCATTGTAAAATGAGGGAAAATCTGTCTTAGGGCTTTGAAAATTGAAGGTGCCATGATGTGTTCCAGGGTCCAAAATCGGCTGATTGCTGTTGCCTACTGAAATTCCAGACCAGCCTGGGCCTTCCCAACAGAGGACATTTGACCTCTGGAGGTGCACACTGCTTCCTGGGGGCCCAGTCTTTGTCCAACTCCCAGGGGTGGACAGAGCCCTGGGGAAGCTGCCGCGCACCCGCCCTGGCAAGCCTGGAACTGGTGTTCCTGAGACCACCCCACCCCACCCCACCGCATTAGCTGCACTCTGCCCTCTGCTGGCCCTGGGTGTTCAGTATGGATCACTCCAAGAGGAAATTGAGGGCATTTGGCATACATCAGAACTGACAGTTTATCCCAGTAAAGCTTTTGACCTATTGGTTGCGCTCATTAATGTTACACATTCATTAATTTCTTAAATATTTATTGAGGGTCTGTTTTGTGCTAGGCTCTGGATCAGGGGCTAATGCAGTATAATGGCCGCAGGTGAGCACAAATGGGTGTGGTCTGTGCTTTCCCGGACCTTACAGTCTAGGTGGGGAGAGTGTTCGACAGATGGTCATAGGTGTGCTTTGTGGAAAGAAGCCAGGCTCTGTGAGTGGATGACGGAACACCTGCTCCAACTAGGGAGTCAGGGACAGCTTCCCTCAGAAAGTGACGCCTGAGCTGAACTCTGCAGGATGAGTAGGAGTTAGTCACATAGCGCGGGGCAGTGCAGGCAGCAGGAACAGCTAGAGCAAGGGCCCTGCGGCAAGAGGAATCCGGAGTGTGCACAGCACTGAAGGAACCTGGTGTGGCTGGGATGCTTGGTGCTTTAGAGGCGAAGAGTGTGCGGTTAGACCAAGGGGAAGGGAGGGAACCTTGGCCTTTATCTTGAGAACATTCAGAAATCAAGGATTTTGAGCAATTCTGCTGGAGAATTTGGAGGCCACCAGCTGTGACCCTTCTGAGATCTCGCTGTTGGTTTGTGTAGCTCCTCGTATCCCAGATTTCTTCTTCCTCAGTGTGCCCCTATACCCGGGGCTCCTACGGCCCATCCCACGGACCTGAGGGTCCCCGTGCAGGCTCCCTGGAGCACTCACCCTGATTTGGTCTCTTCAGTAAGATGCAGCCTTTGTTCCCTTCCTCCCCCGTCTTCAGTGACCCACATCCTCATGGACACCCTCCCTGTGCAGGCTCAGACCAGTTTGCGAGCCCAGAGCTGTGAGTTCTCTGCTTCTTGGCTGATTGGTTTTGGCCTGGCTGTTGACTATGCTAGGCTGGGGGTGCCACCTCCTTCCTGGAACCTTTGCCTGGTAGATGCGTGGGCCTGACTCTGTGGGCCTGGGAGTGGGTACAGGTGCCCCATTCGGGGGAGGGGTTGGGAAATGCTGCGTTGGGAACTGTTCAAATGGGAGCTCTGGTCTCACCCAGTGCCCATTTCTCTCTCTCTCTCTCTCTGTCCTGGGTCCTCTCCTGAGCAGTTCAAGAGGCCGACTCACTCACCAGTGTGCAGCTGGGAGCCACCCACCCAACAGCACCAGCCTCAGCCAAGAGAACCAAGGCAGCAGCCACAGCAGGGGGCCAGGGTGGGGCCTCCAGGAAGGAGAAGAAGGGAAAGCACAAAGGTTAGCTCGCCTTCTTGCCGTCTCCACAGCCCTCCCCAGCAGGCCTGGCCTCTCGTGACCTGGAGGTGCGGGACAGGGCGAGCAACCTCGGTGAAGACACAGACTGGCACTCGGGGTCCCCGCTCAGCCAGCTCACAGGCCTTGTCTAGCTCATGGTGTGCGTGCCTGTGGGTGTGGGGAGGCCCACCACACTGCCAGGAAGTGACGTCCAGCTCAGCCGTGGCCTGGGACCACCCCTCCCCTCCCACCCTACCTTGCCTGAGCACCCTCTATCCTGACACCTCCAGGATCTCCCCCAGCCTGGGTGAGGACATGCCCTTCAGTGGGGGCTCGCTGCCCCCCAGGCAGCCTGCCCCATCCTTGTGCAGTGCCCACTGCCAGCTCCTCCTCACAGTGCCGGCTTCCCTCAGCTCCCTGCTCTAGTCCTGATTCCACCCTCTGGGCCACAGACCAGGCTGTTGCATCTGCTGCTCTCTCTCTAGGAGAGGTCCCTAGAGATCAATGACAGTGGTGGTAGCCCCTGCCCTGAGTCCTGTCTCCTGGCTAGACACCGTGTTTCCTCAACCCCTGTTCTCAGGCAGTGATTTCCAAGCCGCTGTGTCATGGTTGGACAGTGACGCATCAGGGTCCATGGCTTCTGGAGCTGGCCGCAGCACTCTGGGCATAGCTTACTTGACAGGCAGGCAGGGTGGCTGCCATTTTTGTGGGCCAGGCCTTGCTTCTGTTACTGAAGCTCTGTGGCAACTTGGACAGAAAGGTGGACGTGGGATGGGAGATCCTTCACTCGGGAAGGCGAGTGTATGCCAACCACAATCTTTCTCAGGGGTCCCCGTGTGTTCTTAATGGTGTGTGTGAGTTACTGTGTGTGTGTGTGTGTGTTTGTGAAGGGAAAACACCAGCATAGATAACACGTAGCTGGCCATGTCTGTGACTGATTGTCAACCTCGGCTATGGTGTGGATCAATTCTTGTTCTCCGTCTTGTTTTTTCTACCATGCAGTTGGTTTGGTAGATGGCTACCGTCTGCCTTCAGGATGTGGGGTATTTCAAACCAACCCTCAGCAATTACTATGGGGGACGAGCAGAAGAAACGAAGCCTACACCCATAATAGCTTACCAGTCATTAACAGGCTGACAGCAGTCATTAGTTTTTTAAAAAATCAATTTTGCAAATGAAGTTTTGCAGAGGGTCTCCCCACTTCTCCCTCACCCCCTTCATGGATATCTGAGAATCCAGGCCCTTCTCTCCTCCTGGATGTAACTCAGGAGTGTCCGTGGCCTGCAGGCACCAGCGGGCCAGCAGCACTGGCAGAAGACAAGTCTGAGGCCCAAGGTGCGGTGCAGATCCTGACTGTGGGCCGGTCAGACCACGCCCAGGACGCAGGGGAGACGGCAGCTGGTGGGGGCGCTCAGCCCAGCGGGCAGGATCTCCGTGCCACGATGCAGAGGAAGGGTGAGCCCCGTGGGGGCCCAATGACACCCCGCAAAGCTCAGCCCCAGCTTCTCAGATGCTCCTTTCCCCGGGAGCATGGCCTTGCTGTGCGCGTTCCAGCCTTCCCTGGCCGTGTGGGGCGGGGGGCACGCTTGGAGACAAATGAGAAACTTAGGGGCCGGGCCCCTGATAAGGTCCAGTTAAGGGAAGGAAGTGTCAACTGGGGTAACCAACCCACAGCCCAGCCCCATCTCCCCCCACCTTCATCTCCTGCCTCCTGGGAGGACCAGGTTTGGGGGCAGATTTGCTTTCCTCTCCGCTCCTTAGAAATAGCTCCTCCTCTGGTAGAAAGCTCCCCGTATGTCTGCTGAGCGAGGGGGAGCAGGACCTCCCTGGAAACCAGCCGCCCCGTTTCCCCACCACGAGCCCTGCCCCGCGGAGCCCCTGGTGCAGGGTGGCAGAGGGCAAAGTCTGGCCGTGCCACACACATTGTGGGGAGTGGCTAATCAAGGATGGCTTCCTGGTGACACCTTGGGGATGGACGTGGCATTCCCATTAGGGGAGGGCAGGGGGCAGAACAGCCGAGACGGCAGCTCGGGGCAGGTCGGGGGAAACACAAGGGGTCAGGGGGCCCCACACATCAGGCTGAGTAAGGAGCCGAGGCCTGTTCCCTGTTTCCTGGCCTCTGCCAGCCAGGGCCTCCTGTAGGCCCAAGATGAGAAGCGGAGGTTCCCGGTGCAGGGTCAGCTCAGCGCAGGCCTGGTACCCGGGAGGCAGTGGCGATATGACTGTCAGGAGGGGCTGATGCAGGGACTGAGCTGAAACTGGGTGGTTGGTGGGGACGTACCCTAAGGATTATGACCAGCCCCGGCTCATGTGTGTACCTGAGACAATGTGTGTCCCTGTGTATATGTGGACATGTGTGGGAGTATACGTGTGATTGAGAGTGTGTGTGTGTATAAGTGTGTCTGGGTCTGTGAACCTGAGTCTCTATGTGACTACGTGTTTCAGGGGCAACCTTCTCCTCATTTACCCTTTCTTGTTCTCTGCTCGGCCCAGGCATCTCCAGCAGCATGAGCTTTGAAGAGGAAGAGGAGGAGGACGATGAGAACAGCTCCAGCTCCTCCCAGCTAAATAGCAACACTCGCCCCAGCTCTGCTACTAGCAAGAAGTCCATGAGGGTGAGTGAGGACCCTTGGTCCACAGCAGGGGTGAGACGGCAGTGTGCGGAGGACTGCTCGTCCAAACTGGAGGTGGGGTGTGTGCGAAATGATGGGGAGCTGGCTTTCCTGGGGCCAGGGCTGGACCCAGGTGCCTGTCAAGACTGTCTCCGGCTGGGCTCTTCTGCCCTTCGACCCTCCCTCCTCATGTCTTCAGCCAGGCCAGGGAGGCCGGGGAGAGCTGGAGTTGGACAGGATGACCTCTGAGGCCCTGCCCATGCCCCATGTCCACCCCTGGGGACTGAGGAGAGGGAGGGGCTGGCAAGATAGCTCCTGACCCCAAGGATCCTGCCCTATCTCCCACCACCATATCAGGAGGTAGATTTGGATCCCAGACCAGCAATTTTGGCTGCTCAGGGTCCCTGGGGCTCAGGCTCCTACTCTCCCCATAGGAGGCAGCCTCAGCCCCCAGCCCCACAGCCCCAGAGCAACCAGCGGATGTTGAGGTCCAGGATCTTGAGGAGTTTGCGCTGAGGCCAGCCCCCCAGGGTATCACCATCAAATGCCGCATCACGAGGGACAAGAAGGGGATGGACCGGGGCATGTACCCCACCTACTTCCTGCACCTGGACCGTGAGGATGGGAAGAAGGTGAGGTCGGTTTGGGCGTGCATTTCCATCGAGGCAGGCTTGAGGGTCCTGCAGGCTAGAATGTGACTGAGAGCCTCAGATCCAACACTGACCTCTCAGTTCCCCCAAAGAAACAGCCTCTGTGCCTGGTCATCGCATACCTTTGTGTTTGCCAGTGCATTCGTGTGTGTGCACACGTATGTGTTTGGGAGCTGACGCAAGGGAGAGTCACTCGTGTGATTGTGGTGTGTGAGTGGCACCCATGATTGTGTGCGGACCAGAGGCCGGGTCTGGAACATGACCTTGCTCCACTCCCCAAGGTGTTCCTCCTGGCGGGAAGGAAGAGAAAGAAGAGTAAAACTTCTAATTACCTCATCTCTGTGGACCCAACAGACTTGTCTCGTGGAGGGGACAGCTACATCGGGAAACTGCGGTACCAGAGCTCCCCCAGGAAGCAGGCGGGGGTGTGGGGAGGGGCGGGGGCGGCCTCTCTGTAGAGGGCACCTCCTGTCCCTGAAGTAGATCTAGGCCAGTATTGGATCCTGTGTCAGGATCCACTCTCTTCATCAGATCCAGCCGTAGGCCCAGGTCTTTGCCCAGCCTAGAGCCAGACTTGGAGAAGGGCCTTTCACACCCTACCCTAAGCTGCTCCCAGGCAGGTGGGCGCAGGTCCACCAAGCATGATGGATCAACCCCCAGGATGTCAGTGATGATGCAGGCCACCATGGAAGAGCTGCCTTGGCTGCATGGTCAGTGCCAAGGAGCAGGGCTGAGTGAGCCCTTGCACAGGAGTGGCAGCAATCTTGGGGGTGGGGGGAGGGGGAGAAGCAGCAAGGCTGTGAGTTAGCCCTCAAGGGGGAGGTGGGGTTTGCTGGGGAACAGAGTACCAGATTTGGGGAACGTCACTAGAGGTGCGAGAGGTAAGGAGCTAAAGCTGGAGATGGGGCTGGACGGGACAGGGGAGATCTCGTATGTTCTCCACGGGGTGCTACAGTCTTAACAGACACCATTCTGCTTGCTCACCTTCCATGAGGGGAACACCCCTGTTCCCCCAGGGAAACCTGTGGAATCCCAGTTTACCTCCCTGAATTGCCCTTACTGAACTCAGATGCCCTTTGAGTCAACTCAGAGAAAGTCTAGGCCTTCTGCCCATGAAGTACCTTCAAAGACGTGGATTCGGTGAGCAGTGTGCCCCCGGGTCTGCTCCTGGCCCAGCCCAGAATGCTTTGCAGGCACCTCATAGGACAGACTATGAGCTGTTCCCTGCGCTGGGACAGACGGTGCATGACCCTGTACTGATTGTGCCTTGTCTTCAGGTCCAACCTGATGGGCACCAAGTTCACTGTTTATGACAATGGAGTCAACCCTCAGAAGGCCTCATCCTCTACTCTGGAAAGTGGGACCCTGCGTCAGGAGCTGGCAGCCGTGTGCTACGTGAGTCTGGGTTCCTGGGTCTCTGGTCTCCGAGTTAGACATGAAACCTGGGACTTGCTCCCTGATCTGGGGGCCATCCCATCCACCTTGGTGGGTGGACAAGGATGTGTGGAGAGGGCCTGCCCTTGGTGGAGTGACCCTTGCCTGCGACAGGCGCTCTGGCCCTCTCGTCCTGTCTTCAGAGCTCAGACCACAGCTGGCCATCTGCCTGGGGAGTTCTGGGAACTGCAGTCTAGCCCAGGAGTCTCCTGGACAAGAGGAGGCAGGAGGCTTAGGTTCTCTTCTGTGGATTTCCCAAATCATCCAGCGTGCCAGGTCCTACGTGGATTACAAGGCCCTCTGCATAATCATCTCACCAAATGCTCAACCTAAGCGGTAGATCTCTTTTCTTTATATATGAGGAAACCGAAGCTCAGAAGCTGGGTCACTTGCTGATGTCACGCAGCTCATAATTCGATATAAATGGAATCTAAATACGGGGGCTTACTCTACCTCTTTAAACAGCAGTGTCTTCATTTTCAAAATGAAGGCTGATTGCCCCATCAACCTGGGCATTGGCACTTCTTGGAGGCTATTGGGACTCCACAGCTCTTTTATATGATCCCGTGGTGCCACCTGCTGGTCAGTTTGGGGAAGGCAGCCTGAGTCTTTACTTCCTGAGCACAACTGTGTTCCAGGTACTGTTTGGGGCACTACAATGTAGTAGTGAACAGACATAAATTTATACCTTTATGGAACCTAAAGGCCTAGTAGAATAGACAAGCTATAAAACAGATACATAAGTGAAATAAGTATGTTCTTGATAAATGCCAAGAAGAAAAAGTAGGGAAGGGGGATACGAAATGTCGACGTGTGTGAGAGACTGTGGGAAGGATGGCGGGGAGGGCCTCACTGAGGTAGCTCTTGAGCACAGTCCAGAAAGAAGTGAAGGCCAGCCGTGGACACGTCTAGGGCACACAGAGCCTGGAATGAAGGAGGAACGGGTGCACGGGATAGTACCCGGCGAGGAGGGCACGGCGATGGGGCCTTATCGCGCCATGTGAGGCCTGGCAGGGAGAGTCACGTCTCCACCTTTCACCCGAGCAAGCTGGGGAGCGTGGGGGTTTGAACAGAAGGGGAAGACAATCTGACTCAACAGGACCACCTGGTGCTGGGTGAGGACAGATCATGGGAGGAGGGGCGGGGGACCAAGGACAGAAACGAGGAGTCCAGCTAAAGGCTGCTACAGTGTTCCCAGGGAGAGAGCGGTGGCAAAAGGTGCTGGGATTCTGGGCGTGATCTGAAGGCAGAGCTGACAGAAATTGCTGATGGATGCGCAGTAGGGTAGGGAAGAGAAGGGTCAAGTATGGCTCCACGTAGATGGCTCGAACAAATGGAAGAACCGAGTTGCTGTTAACAGAAGCAAGGAAGACTGTAAGAACTGGTTTTGGCAAAGTAGCGATCCCAGAGCTCAACTCTGGACATGTTAAATTTAGCGATGCCTATTAGACTTGGAAGTGGAGAGGGTAGACACCAGCTGCTCTTCTGTATTCCTTTCCCGATTCCCTCCAGTAGGGAAGTGGACTCCTCAGCTGCCCAGTGTTGAGTTTTCTCTCTGTTTCCCAGGAGACAAATGTCTTAGGCTTCAAGGGGCCTCGGAAGATGAGCGTGATTGTCCCAGGCATGAACATGGTTCACGAGAGAGTGTCTATCCGCCCCCGCAACGTGAGTCTCTGCCTCTCCCTCTCGTCCTCCCCTTCGTTGTAGCCCATGTGTGAGCTGCTAAGGCCGGAACTCCAGCTGGTGTGTTTATGTGGGGGGTAGGGAAATCTAAGGACCCCTATTCCTGGGGACAGAGCCCTCTTTGGGGTGGTCATGGTGCCAAGGCCTGGGCCAGGCTCAGGTGAGGCTGCCCTCCCAGGAGCATGAGACCCTGCTAGCACGCTGGCAGAATAAGAACACCGAGAGTATCATCGAGCTGCAGAACAAGACACCTGTGTGGAATGATGACACGCAGTCCTACGTACTCAACTTCCATGGGCGCGTCACACAGGCCTCCGTGAAGAACTTCCAGATCATCCATGGCAATGACCGTGAGTGCTTCTGCTCCTACGCATTACTGCCCACATGATACCTGGGGCCCTTAGCTTAGGGTTCAGCTCCCCTAGCCCTGCCCACACTGGCCAGAGTCTAATGATGTGAGCTTAGATTAGATGTAAAGATCTTTCTAACCATAATGACTGGGAGGCCCTGGAAGAACCTTCTTTAGAGCCCTGGTCCTAGATTCTGTATACCCAGCAGAGTCTCAGGCATGGGAACAGCCTTTAAATGAACTTTCCCTCCTCTTCTCTGTCTCCTGGTGTTTGTATGCATCTCACTTTCTCCTTTGCCATCTGCTGCCTCTCTCCTGCCACTTTTCCCAACTGACCTTTGTTTTACCTCCTTCGGAATTCCCTTGGCATCTCTGCTTCTTGCTTTTTCTTCCCTCTTGAGTTTGGGTGTCTGTCTGCCTTCCCTGTCTCCACCATTCCCGCTCTGTCCATGCCTGTGCCTGGCCCCAGCGGACTACATCGTGATGCAGTTTGGCCGGGTAGCAGAGGACGTGTTCACCATGGATTACAACTACCCGCTGTGTGCGCTGCAGGCCTTTGCCATTGCCCTGTCCAGCTTTGACAGCAAGCTGGCCTGCGAGTAGAAGCCGCCTCGAGCTCTTCGGGGTTGCCCGGACTGGAGCGGAGCTTGCCTGCTGCCTGCCTGTGGAGACAGCCCTGCCTACCCTCTGTATATAGGCCTTCTGCCAGGTGAAGCTTTGGCCCTCAGTGGGCTCCTTGGCCCAGCCAGCCAGGAACTGGCTCCTCTGCCTCTGCTGCTGAGGCAGGGGAGCAGCGGGGAGTGGGTGGGTGGGTGTGAAGGGACGAAAGTAATTCTTTCTGTGCCCCAAGATCAACACACCCCCACTCTTGGGTTAGTACTGGGCTGCAGTCGTGTTTGCCAAGCTGAGCAACTCTTCAGCTGGGAAGGCCGGAAGAGGTATGGCGGGAAAGGAAGCGCAATGCAGGGCTGCCGGGGCCCAGCCAGCCACTTGGCCCAGGAGTCAGATGACGACGGGTACCCCAACAGGCAGGGGCACAGTGAGTGTGTGTACAAAGGGCACATCAACTTTACATAGCAAAGGGCTTGGTGGCTAAACCTGGCCCTTAAAGCTGCAGAAAGCCCTCCAACTTCAGAAGGCCCCAGCCAGGCATGAGAGAAGTTAGGAGGGTGGAGGGGACAGGCGAGTGGCAGGACTTTGCCGGGATTGCAGGGCCTGGCTATCTGTGGCTGTGGGAATCAGCTCGTGGCGTACGGTTCTAGCTCATTGATTTCTCCAGGTTTTCTCTGTGCTCTCAAGGCCAAATGTCTTAGTGAATGAGGCCTGCAGGACACAGGCTCAGCATGTAGAAGGTGCATGAACAGGCTCCCTGGATCAGGGTTGTCCTGGCAGCCCTGTCAACTGCCCCAGGAGCTCTCTGCTGAGCAGCCCCAGCACAATCCCCAGAAAATGTAGATGGGGTCTAGTTCACCAGCCCGACTGCACACAGCTAGGCGCGACTGGGGTTCTTGCTGACAAAGCACCATTCCCAAACTATGGCGTGCTCCAGAAAGAATCTCTCCAAAAGACCCAGCTCCCACTGCTGTTAGCCAAATTGTGGTTTGTTAGGGTTTCTGTGTGTGATTCTTCTTGGGAGGGAATGGGAAGAAGGAGAAGCAAGTAATATTTTAGAACCACAAGAGATCAGAGGTGGCAGGACCCTTAGGGATCAACTGGTGCAACCTCATTGCTTTAGGTAAACCACACTCAGAAAACGGGACTTTCCCTGGGTCACCTAGCTGGTTAGTGGCAGAGTTCAGAACCTCAAATTCCATTGATTTCTTTGTTCCCACTGTTCCCCAAGAAACCAGTATCTCTGGCTCTCTGGCCTTCTGAAGCCCATTCTGCATGCCCTCCCCGCTTCTTCCGATTGTAGAGACTTAGAAACGTCAGAGTTGATATATAAGATTGAAACCATTCCAGAAGGAAATCAGGCAGTTCCCTGTTGAAAGTTGTCTGGGTTTTTGCATGTCAGTCTGATCAGGATTGGCCATGCCTGGCCCCTCCGCAAGGGCTGCTGCACATTTCTCTGGGTGTGACAGAGTGAGTGTGAATGTTCCGGGGCTGGGCCTGATCACTTCCTCCACTGCCACTGCTACTTCTCTTTGGACAGTGCTGTCCTCCTCCCAGGCTTGGGAACTCTATGCTCAAGCTCTTGCCCATTTGTCGTTTACCCTGGCAGAGGCTTCTTGCCCAGATGGAGAGCTGAAATCAGTGGAAAGCAAGCAGGGTTGGACCTTGCTTTAGAGTAGATATGCTTGGAAAGGCTAAGTAGAAATTAATTTTTTCAAAAAATGAAGGTCGTACTTTAAACATGTTAGTGAAGCTCTATAGGTGGTGGAGTTGTTTTGACTTAAGTGGAAGTAGTATGCGCTCATTTTTTTTCAATCTGGGTTTTCCTATATTGAATGCTTAAAGCAAGGCATACCTGTTCTAGCAGGATCTGCCCACACCTCGGCCGTACATCTGAGAGGCCCCTCCAGTGACTAGAGCTTTTGTTAATTAACATGGTCTAGTTTCTACAGGGCACTGGAATTTTCTGTGCTGGGGCTAGTGAAATACTGTGGTGCCATCCTCATTTCTCTAGCTCTAGTTTGGCCCCTCCTTCCATGACTTTGAGAACAGCATGGTGACATTTGAGATGATGGAAACTAGATGATCTCAATTCTCTGGGTCTATGATTTCAAGGTAGAACAGGTTGATTCTGGATTCCAGTGAGAGGGGAGACCCTGGTGGCAGAGTAGAAAAATCAGAAGCACCATGGAGAATTCTTGGTGTCTTTCTCCTTTAGCATACAGGAGGAGGAGTTGGCTGGATATTTTGGTAGGGTCAGGAAATGTGGGCTGACCTTTCTAGCCTGGGTACAGAGGAGGGTAATCTCAGCAGCAAAAACCTCTGCTGAGCATTGAGTGATAAGCAAAAGCAGTCGAGTCACCTGTTTGAGACCCAGCCTTACGAGGTCTGCTCTTAAGACTGCACTCCTGGTGATGCTGGTTTTTCATGACTGCTGGCCCTGGCCATGGGCCCAAGAACTCATAAAGCTGCCAGGGCCCCTGGAGACCACCTGGGTTCAGCCTCTCCCACAGTAAGAGTTATTGCCCATTGCACTCTCTATCCAGATGGTCCTGATTGGGCAGGTGTATTGAAGACGAAATGAGCAGGCCCTAAGGGTGTTGAACAGCTGGGGTCTTAGGCAGCTTTTCTGTAACTGCTCCTGGCTCTGTGACTCCTTCTGGGGCCGCACCCCAAAACTCTACGCCCTCTGCCCCAAAACAGTTCTTCCGCAGAGCGGTAAAGTTCACTTCCCCTACTCTTCAAGTCTAGCTTTTCTTTCCTTCTGGCTCCAAGGTGCTCTGTGTCCATCCGTGTCTGTCTGTGTGTCTGTGTGTATTTGGGGAAAAGGGCAATCAGCAAATAATCAACAGGTTTCTTATTATGATCATCTCTCTAAGGATGAGTAGGAAAGGAATAAGGATGTAGTCACGATCACTTGCAGATTTTGTCCATTCATCTTATGCTTTTGGAACAGAAGTATACCTGGGAAATGACCAGCTCTTTCTCCCAGGGTTTTGAGCAAGAGGACACCATCTAAGAAAGTTGTTTTTCGCTTCCCACTCTGCATTCCCTGAAGAAATTGGTATGTTGCATGTATGCTTTTGGATGAATCTGAACATATTCTAGTGAATGTGCCTTAAAAATCACGACACTAGTTCAGAGGACACGTAAAGTCCAGACCCACGATGAGGACAGGTGTTAGACGCCAGGGATTGCGATAATCACAGGCTAGGAGAGAAGTTGTGGCGTCTGCCTCCTTCACTGACAAGCAGGGCAACAAAACAGAAGCAGAAGTTTTTCTTCATTCTGAAAATAGGGCAGTTATCTCTAAAAGTTCTAAATTTAACAAGCAAGAGGGGTGGTATCAAAGGAAAATGTCCATGCTTTGCTCACATGGAGCCTGCAGTGAGAGGAGATGCTAGCATAGCTGTGTCCGTGGTTCTGTCACGCAAGCACAAATTCCATCCCCTAGATGGGCTTCCGGGTGTTCCCTTACTGCTGTAACACTGGCCTTCCCTTCTCTATAATTCCTTGCCCTAGCTGTGACATCCCTGTGTGACTTCAGGGTGCCAGGTGGCCCCCAGAGCACACTTTTCCAGATAGCTGAGAGAGTCTGCTTTCTTGCACTGTGACTGGGGCCTGATTGTCTGCAGCCAGGGCCCAGAATTGGGACCCCACACTGCCCTGGGCCCTGGCTTGTAGGCCTATAGCAGCCCCTGGGAACAGGTTTGGTTTCTAAATTTCCAACCATGTGAAGAAGCAAGTTGGTCTTACAGAAAGCACTGCTGCACTTAGTAGCTACGTGATTTTGAACAAAACATGTAACAGCTCCAGGTCTGTTTTCTTGACTGCAAGATGAAGATGTTGGCTTGTCAAAGCTTGCTGTAGGATTCGGGTGAATGAAAGTTGATCCTTTCTTTCATCACTACCTTTTCTAGCTCATCACTGTGCCTTTTTTCTTTCCTAAGAAAGACATCACAACCCTCTCCTCCTGTGTGCTCTTGTCCCTCCCTCCCCTCTTAAGGTCCAGGCAGAGCTGGAGATGAGGCTGGGATCCAGAGTTTCCTAGAGGGCAACTTAGAATGGCTTAGAAAGAAAGGGAAGCCCAACTCTGGCCTCTTTAATCCTGCATTTGGCGACAAAGGGGACTTGGTCAGGATGGGTGACGTTTCTCTTGCTGGGAACACACATTTAGCCAGTTTTCATGATGCCTAGAATGTGTATGTCTATTTGCACAAGATTGTCTTTTCCTATTTTGGAGTGGTCAGACATTTTATTTTTGTTCAAAATTATCTGGAGTTTTAGACAAATTTGCAAAACTGTGCTTTTATTAAGTGACTTTTTGAATAACTTTGGTATTCTGGAGCAAATGTATTTATTGGTATGTGCAATGACAAATGGTATTTTCCCATGTTGACATTATGTATGTTGTAGAATTTAGTGTTTGTCTAAGTACAGGCGTATCTCAACAAATTAAACTTGAATTGTTTCAACACTTCTGTGTACTTTTTTCATAAAAGGACAAAACCATGTCTCTTTCCCAAAAGTGTTTTTTCTACAGTTCCTAGGAGCCTCAGGTGGGTAGGTGGTGAAGTAGCTCCATGTGGACCTGGCCTTTAGGAACAGAACAGGACTGTAGAGGTGGAAAAATCAGCCTGTGGCAGATCTGAAGCCAAGAGGAAGGGAGGCTGCACTTGCTGCTGGAAGAAGACATGAAAGCTAATGGTCCAGTCCAGAGGGAAGAGGTTACAACTGAAGTCACCAAGACTGCAAAATGGCCCTAGGCTATTCCTGGCAGTCGGAGTAACCTTAGAGGGTGTCAAGTGTGATAGCAGTAGCACAGGATGACACTTTGATGACAGAGGGATAGTGCTGACACTGTCACCAAGCACACTTCCTGTGCTTCACCCCGGGATAGACACTGTACAAACAGTATCTTAATCCTAACACCCCTGGTAAGGTAGCTATTATTCCCAATTCATAAATGAGGAAACTGGTGCTCTGAGAAGTTAGAGGAGAAATTTGTCCTATTTGTATAAAAAAATGGAGACAAAGTACATTTTAGAAAGGTTAAGACAAAGTCATAGATGTGTCATTCATGTTTTTTCTCAATATTGCTCAATAGCTGAAATACTAAATTTTTCTTTGGAATACAGTCTAGATTGAAGGGGACTTTAAAAGTGTGGTAATTAGGAAGGTCTGTTGTTTATTGCCCCAGATCTAGAGTTCTGATGTGACCAAGAGCATTTCTTACCTGAACCATGGCCTATCTCCTGTGGCCTCCGTGGGAAATAGCATGTGCAGGATATTCTAAAAAGGAAAGAGGGTTTTGTTTGTTTAGTCATCAGGTTGAAGGAAAATTGTAAACGGCCATAGACAGGGTGACCATATGTCAAGGGTAGTCTTGGTTTATGCCTATTATCTTGGCATAATTAAGTCTCCCTTTTTCCAAAGTGTTCAACTTTGGACTTTCAGTTATTTGACCACCCAAGCCATAGAAGGTGCAAAGTGTGTGGTTCTCACAGGCCATTGCTTCTACAGGCCAAATACGTCTCTGCTCCTTAGCACACCTCCCTGGGCCCAGCTTCTGGAGCTCACACATCACTAGTCATGGAACTAAAATGAGATGCCTTCTTTGTGCTCCTGTTGTGACCAGGAAAGGGGATCTCCTGGCTAGATCATCCACCTGATCTACCAAGCATGGTCCCAGATGATGCAATTGTTTCCTAAGCCAGCTGTCTGTGTACTCTGCCACAGTGCTCAAAGATCAACGGACAGATCAAGTTCACAGCCCCTTAGTTCTGAGAAATGAAGACTATGAGGAAAGAGCACCCACGGCGACAAAAACCAGTTCATGATTTTGGTCACCCTGGGTCGTATATACATGTACAACTGTCATCCCTGAAGGATAAAATAATTTTAGAAGAGTCCAAAAAAGACTGTCTAAATCCTAAATGACTGAAATGTATATCAAAATTCCTGATACACAATCCAACCAAGAGCTAGGGCAGGAAGAGCCATCATGAGGGCTTAGTACTTCTAGCAGGAACTATTGCCATATTTCAACTTTTTCCAAAGACTAACAAACATTTAAAATAAAAAGTAGTCACGCAACACTTGAACATCTATATTCTTTCGCACCCCACTGCTTTTTCCATCCCCACTCTTACTGCCAACTTCTCCAGCCAGAGAAGTTCTTAGCATGCCTCAAGGCTACCTACCTCCTCTGTGAAGTTTCTTAGAAGTACTCTGGCAAGAATAATCTCTTTCCTTCATGCTCCTGTAGTTTTGGGTCCACATCTCAATTACAGGATAGATCCTTGTATAACAAAAGTAAAATGGCTACCACTTAATGAGTGGTTATCATGTATGAGCCAGAACCAATGCTGTTTCCCATGCACTTATTATTTCATTTAATCCTTACAACAACCTGTGAGACCTGGACTTTTGTACATACTTTACAGTTGAGGAAGCCAAGGCTCAGTCCAGTTAAGGAGCTGACCCAAGATTCTAAAGCTACATACACAGGGACACAGCATGACCCACATTTCTCTGCCAGCAGAATTTACAATCTTGAGCTCTCTCACAGTTCATAGTTCATTAATCTGTCAGGCTCCCATGTTAAATTGAGTTTTTTGAGGGTAGAAATTGAGCCTTGTGTTTCTAGTACCTAGCACTTAGTAGCTGTCTGCTAAATGAATAAACAAATGAATATACAAGATGGAAACAGAAGTACTTATCTCTAATAAGGGAAAAGAAGGAAATCTGAACCAGGGACCCAGGGCTTTCCTCATAAATCAATCCCTCATGGTGAATGAAGGGAAATAACACAGAAAACAATATATGGAAACAATAAAGAGCACCTATGTTATTTTTTACCTTTAGTGTACACTGTATCTAGTTTGTCTTCAGTACATTTTAAACTGCATTCTTTACAATGTAAATCAAATGTTCTACACAGATATAATTTCTGTAGACTCAATCTTCAATGACTTTTCTCTGTAGTTCCATTAACAAGAAGTGCATAGTAGTAGCTAACAGATTATCTTAACATGATCTGAACAGCAGTCTGTATGCTCATATGTGTGCTTTTAACTATTTTCCTGGCATCTTATTCATGCCACACACAATGGAACTCTAAAAGCCTTATCTATCTTTACATAATTTCTTAATGTTTCAGTTTTTAACATTTCATGACAGGGAATGTCCTTGGGAATGTGCCCTCTTCAAACTCTCAGGTCTTATGTGTAAACTCTGAATTCACACACCCTTCATGTTAGAATTATGGGTACTATGTTAAGAAGATGCATGACAGATGACAATTTAGGAGAATAGACCTTTAGCTTGGTCAGAATCCTCCCAGTCCTAATCTATGTGAGCTACTTTCTCGAGCTCTCTCAAAAGACCCAAATACCTGAATATGGAACATATGGTCTTTTCTCCTGGGCACCGATATACTGGTTCTCTGCAACAGACATATTCTGCAACGTCCCTACTGTATGCAAGCCCAGTTGTCGTTTCTGTTTCAATTCATGTGGCTGTGAAAACAAATTTCCCCTAAGTACACAGGTCCTCTCCCCTATTGCTGGCTCCCTGGCCCTCTGAGCTCCTCATGGCAGGACAACCTCGGGAAGGCCTTCCTGCAGTTTCAACAACTGCAAATCTTGGCTCCGCAGGGCAGGGACTAGAGTCTCTGTCTAAAGCTTCCTCTGGCCACTGAAAACCAGAGATGCAAAGGAACTTCTGAGTTTGGCAGTTCTGTTCAGCAGAACAAGGATAAAGAAAGCTAGAGATCTAGGCAATATCAGAGCAAAATAGTCCCCAAACAGGCCTCTGGACTCATTCTTGGGTCAATGGGAATCTTCACTACTCTGGAGAAAAAGGATGTCAGAAACAGCATCAGTGCTCCTAGGAAGACCCCCACTGCGAGGAAGGGCTTTAGTTCAGACAGCAGAGTCTTACACCTACCCATCATCCCCACAAATAAAATGTCCGCTTCTCCCCCAGGGACCACTAACCTGCTCAAGGCCCAAAGAATAAGGCATCTTGGCATCTGAAATCTTCACTCTTGCAACCTTAAGTCCTCATCATCTGTAAGCTGAGTTTGTTCACAGGTAAACCATCTGCTCACCTAGCAGGAATAGTCAGACCTTTGCCCTGAGTGGTCCCATCTGAAATTGCTACAGACCAAACATAATTACTCAATGGATCAACTTCTCTGATGGGGGAAAGCAGGAAGAGAAAGAGTGAAGCTGTCATGTGTTCACACTAATGTCCATGTTTTTACATGGTGACAGGTGTGTGAGTACCAGGAAAGGTACATCATATCCATGGTGGTGGCCTGACAGCTATAACATTTGAACACAAAGAAGTACAGGGTACAGGGCCAAGGAGGAAATCTGAGGAGAGAAGGGTCACCTTGGGACTAGAGTAATGGATACTTCACCAGACTGGCTGTTTTCACTCTAAACCCTGGGGGCTACGCTTCCTCAACGTGCTACCTGTATATACTTGATCAACGTTGATGCCCAACCCTTCATCTCTAAAGTCTTGGGGCCACTCTTCTTTGGTGGTTTCCTCTTGCTCGTGGTAGCTATCTGCATTAAATCCAGCATTCTCTGCCAAGACAGCGGGATCCTCTTCTTCATGAAAACAGCAGGAACGTGTTTCTGGCTTTGGGTCACATGAGGTAACAGAATTATCTTCCTGGGCTCTGGTGTCAGTGGGCAGACTTTGCCAGCCCAAATGGTCTGATTCTTCCTCTTCCATCACTCCCATTCTTTCAGCTATTTCTTCAGCAGAAGGCTCTTTTGGGTCAGGGTAATCCACCAGGATGGTTTCTTGCCTATGCTTGATACAGTCTGAAAGGTCATAAATTGGGTAAGTTTCTTCAGGGTAACCTAGAGAGAAAAGTAGCACAGTCTTACAAAGAATGTCTCTTCAAAAAAATAAAGTGTCAGGCTCAAAGAGGATTCTCAGGCAGCAGCCATCCTATCCTAGCAAATCCATTCAAGAAATCTCTAAGACGATTCCAATAGTTACAAAGTTTCACTTGAGCAAATTCTTAGCAGTCTGGCTGACTATCCCAGTGCTCTTTGAAATGCAAACCAATTCAGAGGAAAATCCCTTCTTAAGTGTAGGGTGCTCGGCAGAGTTAAGTCTCAAACCACGTGCTTCTGCAGTGCTGATGAAGATTAAACAAACAACATGAGCCTTCAGTTTTAAAAAATGCACCAAATACCAGATGGAGAGAGCACAGCTCAAGGCTAATGTTTATAATTTCTATTTGGAACCATTTCCAAATCTTCCTTGGGGGAGGGGAGAAGAGAAAAGGAATGCTAAGCTCTTTGAAAAATACACCATGAAGCTTTCTATTTATCAAAACAACTGAAATGGCTTGCAAGTGTCAGAAATAGAGAGCACTTTAGCAAGACATGCCCAAGATCCCGAAGGACAAGCACTGCATTTTCAGAAGACAGAATTCCCATTGTTGGCTTCTTCATCTTCACAAAATGGAACAAAAGAAAACAACAAACTGGTAAACAAAATGAGTAACACTGGTACTGAATCCTAGCTATGATAATGAGAAAAGAGAAAATGTTGCCAAATTAAGGAACGAAATGAAATAAATCTGTGTCAGCCAAGCAAGCCTGAGCAGCAGATGGGCCGTGCTGAGCTCACATGCCAGTGCTGGCAACAGCGGCTGTGCTCACGACACAATGCAGAAAGCTGGAGGATTCAGAACCCATTTGCACATTATGATAATTGGCAAATTCAACCCTAACGCAAACCACTTTTTGCCTACAGATTGTGAAAAATAGCGGTCTTTTTTGGTGCAGTGTAAGGTGTGCAGAGACATTTCTACAACATTTACTGTTTTTTTCTGACTATAAAAGTCATACAGACTCATTTGTAGAAAATTTGAAAAAATACAGACATGTTTAAAAAAGAAAACACAAATCACCCACAATCCCACCACTGGTAATAATAATTTGCTGTATTTACTTCTAGCCTTTTTACCACATATTAATGTAAATATATATTTCTCCCCTTTTTTAAATAAAGGAGGACCATATTGTACCTAAAATGTTTTACCCTGATTTTTCTCATTCAACATTATATCATGAGCATTTCTCCATGTCATTAAGCATCTGAAAGTTGGCTGAAAAATATATCATAGCTACATAATTGACATGATTTACCATTCTTCTATAAGACATTTAGATTCTTTCCAATTTTCCACTATTGTAATATAGCAGTTAAGATCTCTGAATGTAAATCCATGTCCACTTCCTTAATTCTTTAAGATAGACTTCTATAAATATGAAAACTAGACCAAAGGGAATGGACATTTTAAAAGCCTTTTTTATTCTCTGCCAAATTACTTTCCAGAAGAGTAGTATAAATTTTCAATCCTACCAATGATATAAAAACTATCCATCTTAACACACCCTCACACCAGCAATGACAATAGTATATTAAGAATCTTGCCAACGTAGTCTTTATTCTGAGGCTTAACTCACTGTGGACAGAACGCTACGTAGAATGGAGCTTAGCTACCCAGGGGCTTCACAGGCTACTTGCTTGGGGACAGGGGCTGGGGAAGCCACTTACTGGGTTAGATGCTGACCACTGAATGCTTAAGAGAAGTCCATTTGTTGGCATGTCCCTGTCTTCTCCCCATACCAAGAACAAAGCTTACCTTTGGATTTTCATGACTACCTGCTTTAGTTTAAGAGGAAAGGCCACACAGACTCAGGCTCCAGGCCCACTCCAAAATCCTAGTCATCATGCCTGCACCTGTGGCCCCAGCCTCAAGGTTGGCCCTTGCAGATACAGATTCTAGGCCCACCCAGTGCCAGACCAATGACTGCGGCCCCAGGCTCCAGGTCTACCCCAGCACCAGGTTGGCATCCCTAGTACCATCGGGCACCAGGTCAGCACCCATGGACATAGGCTCCAGGCCTGCTAGCTGGTCCCTGAGACCTCCATCCTTCAGACTGGCCCACGTACCCCTACAATCCAGCAAACCCTGTGTCCAGGTTATCCTAGTAGATCCCAGTGTTGGGCCAGTCCCAATAGCTCTAGGCTCCAGGACTGCCCCTGTGAACCTGGGTTCCAGGTTGGGACCCATGGCCCCAGGACCCAAGCTAGCCCTCACGGACTTAGCCTCCAGGCCTGCCCTAGCACCAAGCCAGCCTCTGCAGACTCAGGCTCCAGGCGTGTCTCAGTGGACCCAGGCACTATGACCATCCTAATCCCTACTTGGCTTCTGCAGACTCATGCTCAAGGCCCACTCTAGCCTCAGGTCAGCCCTGTGTACGTAGGCTTCAGGCCAGCCCCTTCCTCCAGATATGGGTTCCAGGCCTACCCTCATACACTTATGCTCCAGGTCTACCCTCAAGGATGCAATCAACAGGTCCACCCCAGTAGATCCAGGCTTCAGGCCCAACCCCATGCACTTAGCATGAGGCCGGCCTGCCTGAAGACTCCAGCGCAAGACTGCCTGCAGCCCATGCCAATTGGCCTGCCCAGAATCTCTGGATTGGCTGACTGCTGAATGGCTTTCCCAAACAAAGCCATCTGCAAAGCCCATTATAAGTTCCTGCTTCTTCAAATGCACAGACACCAATGCACAGCCATGAAGATCAACAATCAGGGAAGCATGATGCCACCAAATGAACAAAAATCACCAGTAACAGACCCTAAAGAAATGGAGACAAATGAACCTCCTGACAAAGAATTCAAAATAATAATTTTTTAGGAAGCTCAGTAAATGTAAAGAAAATACAGAGAAATAATTCACTGAAATCAGGAAAACAAATAAATAAAATGAGAAATTCAGCAGAGGTTGAAATTATACATAAAAAACAAATTCTTGACTTAAAAGAGAGCATCGACAGAACTGATCAAGCAGAGGAATGAACCTGTGAACGCGAAGACATTATTCGAAAACACAGATCAGAAAAAAGAATGAAAAGGAACAAAGAAGGGATTTATGGGACAGCATCAAAACAGCAAATTTTTGAGGTATAGGAGTTCAAGAAGAAGAGAGAAAAAACAGGGTAGAAAGCTTAAAGAAATAATAATGGCATACTTTCTAAATCTGGGGAAAGATATACAGATTCAGGTACAGGAAGGTCAAACGTCTTCAATCAGATTCAACCCAAATAAGACTGCATCGAGCCATACAATCAAACTGTTAAAAGTGAAAGACAAAGGATTCTGAGCCAGGTGTAGTGGCTCACACCTATAATCCTAGCACTTTGGGAGGCCGAGGCAGAAGGATTGCTTGAGGTCAGGAGTTTGAGGCCAGCCCGAGCAAGAGTGAGACCCCATCCCTACAAAAAATAGAAAATTTAGCCAGACATGGTGGCGCATGCCTGTAGTCCCAGCTACTCGGGAGGCTGAGGGATGAGGATCACTTGAGCACAGGAATTTGAGGTTGCAGTGAGCTGTGATGATGACACTGCACTCTGGCTATGGTAACAGAGTAAGACCCTGTCTCAAAAAAAAAAGAGAGAAAGGAAATAATCCTATGTACCCTTTACTCAGTTTCTCCTGATGGTAACATCTAGCAATACTATATACTACAATATCACATCCAGGATATTACTACTGAGATTGTCAGTGCAAGACCCTGTCTCCAAAAAAAAAAAAAAAAAATAGTTGATAAACCTCTGGCAAGTCTGATCAGGAAAAGAAAGAAAGAACAGATTGCAAGTATCAGGAATAGAGTATGGCACACCCCTACAGATAGATCTTACATACATAAAATGGATAATAAGGGAACATTATAAATAACTTTATACTAATAATAAGTTTGATGATTTGGGTAAAATATGTAAGTTCCTTGAAAGATACAAACTATTAAAGATAATTCAAGAAGAAACGGAGAACCCGAATAGCATTATATCTATTAAAGAAATTAAATTTATAGTTAGAAGTTTTCCACAAAAAAACTCCAGGCCACAATAGTATCACTTGAGAATTCCACCCAACAGTTACGGAAGAAATAACAGCAATTCTATACAAATTTTTCCAGAAAATAGAAGAAGGAACACATCCCAACACATTTTATGAGGCCGGCATTATCTTGAAATCAAAACCAAAGACATTACAGGAAAAGAAAACCACAGACCAATATCCCTCATAAACATAAAAAAAAATCCTTAGCAAATTGAATCTAGCCGTATCACCATATCACCATAACAAAGCAGGGTTTATCCTGGGAACGTGAAGTTGTTTTAACATTCAAAAATCAATGTAATCCATTTTAACCAACTAAAACAGAAAAATAATATGATCATCTCATAGTTGATTTAAAAGAATATTCACAAAAATGCAATACCCATTCATAACTAAAAACTCCTAGCAAAAAATATGAGTAGAATGTAGCTTCCTCAACCTGCAAATGAACATCCGTGAAAAACCATCAGCTCACATCATACCAATGGAAAATATGTTTCCCTCCAATATCAGGAAAGAAAGATGTTTGCCCTTACCACTTCTATTCAGCATTGTGGTGGCGGATCTAGCCAGTACAATGAGACAAGAAAAATTATAAAAAGGCAGATAGATTAGAAAGGAAGAAGTGAAATTGTCTTTATTCATAGATGATTTGATCATCTACATAAAAAAAATCCTAAGAAATCTATATTTTAAAAAAGCTACTAGATCCAAGTGCGTTTAGCAAGCCATAAGATACAAGGTCAGAATACAAAAATCAATTGTATTTCTATATAATAGCGAACAAAAAAATTTTAAATATCACTTATGATATCGTAAGAAATATAAACTACTTAGGGATAAATTTATAAAACATGTATAAGACCTATACACTGAAAATTATAAAATATTGCTAAGAGAAATTTTTAAAGATCCAAATAAATGGAGAAATATAACAGGTTCATGAACTGGAAGATTCAGTATTGTTATAACATCAATTCTTTCAAGTTGATCTAAAGATTCAATGCAACACCAATCAAAATCCGATCAGGCTTTTTCATAAAAAATGAAACACTGACTGAAAATTTATATGAAAACGTGAATAAATTTTGAAAAAAAGAAACTTACACTACCCAATTTCAAGACTTACTATAAAGACACAGTAATAAAGACAGCGATACTGGTACAAGTATAGACATATATATCGATGGAACAAAACAGAGTCCAGAATAGACACACACATACATGGTCAACTGATTTTCAACCAACAAGCCAAGAATTAAATGTAAGAAAAGGAGCTGGAACCACTGAGTGAGTATTTGATATGGAAAAAAATAAACCTTAGTCCTGACATGCCATATCACCTATAAAATTAAGATCACAAGCCTAATTTTAAGAGATGAAACCATAATTTCTAGAAGAAAACATCAGAGTTTGGCAAACCTTGAGTTAGGCAAAGATTTCTTAAACAGGACACAAAAATGTGAATCATAAAAGAAAAAAATGATAAATTGTACTTCATCAAAATTAAAAACTTCTGCTCTTTGAAAGATGCTGTTAGAAAATAAAAAGGCAAGCCACTGATTAGGAGAAAATATTTGCAAAATACATAACTGATAAAGAACTTGTATCTAGAATATATAAAGAACTCCTGCAACTCAGTAAGAACATAATCAACTCAATTTAAAAATTGGCAATTTGAAGAGACACTTCAAAGATACACAGATGGCAAATAAGCACATTAAAAAATGTTCAACGTCATTAGTCACTGGCGAAATCCAAATTAAAGTCACAACTAAAATACCACTATATACTCCCCAGTATTGCTAAAATTAAAAAGATTGACAATATCAAGTATTAGCAAGGATATGGAGTAACTGCAATTCTCATACACTGCTGGTGGGAAGGCAAAATGGTAGTCACTTCAGAAAGCAGTTTAACAGTTTCTAATAAAGGTAAATATACACTTATCATAAAACCCAGAAATCTCACTCCTAGGTATATACTCAAAAGAAACACAAATATATGTTCAAACAAAGACTTGTATGCAAAGTTCATTGCAGCTTGATTCATAATAGCTCAAAGCTAGAAACAACCCAAATGTGCCTCAACTGGTGAATGGATAAACAAATTATGGTATATGCAAATAACAGAATACTCAAGCAATTTTAAAAAGTAGTGATACACTCAACAACAACATTATGCTAAATCAAAGAAGCCGGAAACCAAAGAACATCTGTAGTTACAATTCATTTATATAGAAAAGGCAAAACTATAGGGATTGAAAATATTTCAGTTGCTGGGGGCAGGAGGACGGAACATTCGGGGGTGATGGAAATGGTTTATATCAAGTTTACGGTGTGATTACACAAACTCTACATATTCATCCAACTGTACATTTAAAATTGGTGACTATTATTGTATATATATTATATTTCAGTAATAAAGCTGATTTTTAAAAAATTTATAAGATCTCTTTTCTGGGCAGACAGCTAATAAAGAAATGAGAAGACACTGTTTACCTTCCCAGTCCTCCATGTAAGGGGCCTCTTCAGCTTCTTTCTCTGGAGAAGTTCTGTCAATGAATTTTCCTTCTTTCATGACCCTGGTGATTTCTCGGAGCTGATGCAGCAACTGTTTCTCTTGGTCAGAAGTCACAGTCTGTGCTCTGCTTAGAAATACCAGACAATCCAACCATTTATCAATAATACTCCTAGGCAATGGACATAAACATCACTATATTCTGTCTGGATGCTAGAATACAAAGTCCAACAGCAGCAGATAATCATTCTAGGAATTGATCCTGAAACTGCACAACTAGAAACTAGTGATGTTAGTTCAATGTTTTGATTTTAAAAATGGGAAAACTAAAGGCCAGAATAGATCAAGTGATTGACCAAGGTCCCACCATAGTTAATGTCAGTACTGCGACCAGACCCCAGATGTCTCAGCTTTCAGTTCAATGTTCTTTCAGTGTACCTCACAGCCCTGATTCTCTAATCTCCTAGCAATTTCACTGTTTCTGATATTACTCCACTTACTACAAGCCACTTTTTTCTAAAGCAAGGTCATCAAAGGTAAATGCTCTGGGAAAAATATGCTACTAGAATCACTAGGCTTAATTTACTTGTGTAGGAACAATGATATATTCTAAAATTTTAGAGCTGGGTAATTCTGAAAATTCAGTCATCTAGACAGAAATTGGGTTATAAATGTATTCATACTACTAGTTAATGGCAGCATGATAACCAAAATTATCCTGACTTCTAATAGCATTCTGTACAATTCTTGAAGCACAGTGCTCAAGTTCCACAGTTTAGAAAACCTGGTTTGAGTCCCAGTTTAGCTGTGTGGCTCTGGAAGAATATCTGCAAAAATAACGTGAGGCTCAAGGATTACAGTACTGTGATTATTTTGTTTGAGAGAGAAGGACTGAATCCCACTGACAGGCAAACAAGGCCCTACTTAAAAGACTCAGAACTATCTGCTTTGAGATCAGTTTTATCCAGTGGCAGGATTTAACAGAGACTACTTGTTCTCCTGTTAAAAACCCTAAGCATTCCAAGTTAACATAACACTTAGGAAGGAAAAACCCTACCAGCCTCGTACAGATGCCATATTATTGTCTAACAAGCCAGTTCTGAGCCTGCATTCCTTTTTATGCTCAGCCTAACAAACGTTAGCCTAATAACTAATAGGGAAAAAGAAAAAAGTATTTCTCCTTTCAACATTAAGAGGGTAACTGAGGAAAATGGAGGTGTAACCATTCCAGACAGTGGGAGGAAAACAAAAACACCATGAGCTCCACTTCTTCCACGCTAAATGGCTTCAAAGCCACGAACTAAAGAAGCCTATCTGTTCCATATTCAGCTAAAATCCTAAACTGAAGAGCCTCTGACAGCTCTATTCTTCCCTTCAATATAGGAGTCCTGACTCATCCCAACAGCTCATGTCCCACATACCCCTAAATCTTACTATTAATATAACCCACTTTGTGGGAGCCTTCTGGGGCAGACTGGAAGACACTACCTGCTAATTACAAAGCTCTTGCCCTCAGGCTGCACATGTTAAGTTACTTCTCTGTACTGTACACAGGGCATTCTGACCTTTACTGAATGAAACAGTCTTGGTTCTGTTTCCTAACTCATGAAAAACCAGAAGCCCTTAACTAAAAGAGGATGGTGAGGCTAGGGAAAGCAGGAACAGAGCGGAGCTTTCTCAGAGAATTCCAAACTAAAGCATCATCATTTAACTCTGAACAAGTACACTCGTCCATATCTTATGTCAGCAATCCCCAACCTTTTTGGCACCAGGGACTGGTTTCATGGAAGATAATTTTTCCACAGATGGGGGCATGGAGCTGGGGGAGAGGCAGAGCTCTGTGGCCCAGTTCCTAACAGTGCCGGTACCAGTCAATGGTCTGGGGGTTGGGGACCGCAGTGTTAGGCAATTAATCATGGTCCACCTTACAACCTCTTCTGAATTTATTGCAATGAATGTTTTCATGAATTCCTTATTGTCTCAACTTGGTTTGATACTCCTGGAGGGCAGTGATAATCAAGTTCATAACAGTATAGGCCCAGTGCCATGATCGCTGTAAGGGCTCAATAATTATGTGTTAGTCTGATTGGTCCCCATTTCCTCGTCATCCATTTTCTTCCACCTCCCTGAATTCTGGCTTCCATTCTGTCATTCTACCAAAACTTGCAAAAATCATCAATGAGCCCTTTACTCCTAAGTCCAAGGATTTTTTTCTCACATTTCATTCTTCTTGACCTCTCTGAGCTGCGGACCATCCTCTCCTTGAAACTTCCTCCTCCCTTAGCTATTGAGACATTTGTATTCCTCCCACTTCTTTAACCATTACTTTTATCTTTGACCCTGGCTTTCTTCCTCTCACCTCCTAAAACATGGTTTTCCCAAGGCTCGATCCTAAGACTCATTTCTCCATTTTTACAATCATGCTCTGAAGAATCTGAACCAGTATCACAGATTAAATCACCACCTCTACTGAAAAGCTGCCTTAATTCTACCTTTAATCTTGACTTTTTATACAAAAGCCCGAGGTAGGCCGGGCGCGGTGGCTCACGCCTGTAATCCTAGGACTCTGGGAGGTCGAGGCGGGCGGATCGTTCTGAGCTCAGGAGTTCGAGACCAC